>SCLH01002348.1:197778-209193 GCA_004367855.1 Oikopleura vanhoeffeni
ATCTCTCGTAATTGCGTAGTCCGTACAAACGTTTGAAAAATTCCGTTTTGAATTGGTCCGTAAAATATCATTAAAATAATAATATAAATAATAATTTTCAATCTATTTCAGTCCATGAAATTTCATCTGGTATTGCAGAGTATTCGAAATGCAAAATCTTACATTCAAAATCGAAGTCCGACCGCAAAACAGATTAAAATTCGACAAAAAATTCTTCATGAATCTCTGAAAATAGGAAGAACTAATGCCACCGCAGCCAGAGAAGGGCAAATACAAACAAAATATAATAAATTTGGACTGAAATTAACAAATAAACAGGGGAGTGGTAATTTTTCATATACATTCTTTTTGCAATTTCAAATTTGTATATAAACGCATTTTTTTTCATTTTGTTATCCAAATTTTTTTGAACTTTTTTGAGAAATTTTTCATTCTTAGATGGTGATGTTGGGTAATCGTCGGGCTTTATCTCGAGAACCATATCATATGGTCCATATATGTTAGAAACTTCATTTTTGATGCATTCAAAAAAAATTTAGGTTATTTTTCAGGAAAATAAATCATTTTTGACCCAAAAATTTGCAAGATTTCAAAGTTTTACAGTATATTTTTTTTCAAATAATTTTCTGATGATTTTCAAAAAGTGTAAATTACCACCGCCAATAAACAGGTTGATCATTCCGAGCAACTTCTACCAAAATGGAAAAATTTAAAGCAATCAGACCGAGGAATTATTCCGAAAATTTTAGGATCGATTGGTCAAGAAAAAGTGACTATTAAATCTAGAAAATTATTTTCATTGGATGGACAATTATCGGGAGACTCTATTTATGGTGCCGCACGAATGAAAAATTTAGAGCATACGATATCGAAAAATATTTTATTGGACGCTTCGAAAGAAAAAAGTAAAATTGACAAAGAGTTAAAAGGTTGGGTAGAAAAAATAATTTATGAAAATTGGCTCTTCAAAAATAACTATTTGGATTTTTAAGATTTTGCTCTTTTTAAGTTTATAGGATATTTTTACTAAAATAAAAAAAGGGCACAATGTAATTTTGAAAAAAATAATTTTACCCAAAATTTTTCATGTTATTGATTTGGAATACCTTGGCAATACTTAATCAATAGTCTAACTTATACTGTATAATTAAAATATATTTGTTTTGGTAAACTCTCCGTCACTTCTATCTGACTCATTCATCAAACCACTTCCTTTACTCTAATAAAGGAAAAGTTTACAGACTTCTACACAAAAATTCTGAGAATGAAAATCTAGAATTGTATGTTTTAATTAAATAAAAAGAGAGAGAAGGGCATAAAAAAGCTAAAATAAGACTGTATATACTGTATACTAAAAACTTTACTAAAAAATAGGCATTTCAATACATCTAGAACCGACAAAAACAATGAAAAATGAATCCGTTTATTAAAAAAATATTCAGTTAACTTAAGTTACAAATTGTAACTCGCAATTCTGTTTATTCCAATTTCATTTGGTATCAAAGCACATTTTATCTTTCTTAAGAATAAATGCCAAAAAATCTAGATTTTCTAAGGTAGTTTTAATGTTTTGATCGAATTCATAATAAAATCGAAAAAAAAATTATTCAGAATTTTCAAAAAACTTTTCAAAATCTTGCACGATAAAATTACTTCATATAAAAAGTTTTAATTTTTCGAAACCAATTAATTGTTTCATAAGTTTTCGAGAAAGTATAGCAAAAAGCATTGAAATCCCTCGTTATCGAGTTATGGTTTTACTACATTGATTAATTTATCTTCTCAACCTATAAAAAGGTGTTCGTTCTGTTTTGGATTCTTTACTGGAAAATTGCCCAAAAGAATTTCAAATCCCGGTTGATGAATTTCATATTTTGGGTCTCCAAAAATTGCGACGTGATCTCATTTTAGTTAGATTAGTGAGTGACAAACCGAAAAAGAGAAAAGAACAGATTTTAAATATATTGGGCAAAAATTTTATTTATTTTAATGGGCCTGTGTCCAATTATGTCACAGAAAATACTTTAGGCAGAAAACATAGGGCAAAAGTTGTATTTGACTGGGCAAAAGTGGACATCTCCGAAATGCCTGACAAAAGTCTGTTGGCTAAAGGAAAGGCTTACATTGTTTAAATATTTTCAGTTTTTGAAATAATGGACTTTGAATTATGCATTTCTGATCGGAATCACATTAGATTATGATTAGCGAGCGAACCAGGCAAAATTTTAACTTTTCAACTGGGTGATTTATCGTACAATTTCAAAGCTAAAACACGTCGGACAAAAACGTATCTCTTAAATTAGTTTTTCGACTTTCATACTCATCGAACCAAACATCAGCGACGGAGTCACTTTTATCCGTAGTTAACAAAGTTAATGGTTACAATTTTTAACGACATGATAAAATTCTGATAATAGCAAAAATATTTCCGTCGTTAAGGGTATGGTGGTTCCTACATTTTTCTTCAGTTATTATGTCCATAAAAATGAACCAAATCAGTCGTGTGTTTTACAAGCACAAAACAAACCCAAATAAGACAAAAATAATTCGAAAATTTGCGTTTTTTTCGATTTTTTTCTAAATTTTCTCTTAACATTATGTTGAAAAATAGCGTATTGTGTCAATTTGACCACTAAATTCGAATATCGGGTTGCCGTAAGCCAACTTTTCTTCAGTGTTTCCCAGCTTTCTTTTGAGCCTACTTCTCGAAAAAATCGAAGCACTTGTTTTTCGAAAATTTTTTCACGTGACCTGAAAAATTCATATTTTTTGTTTGGGGCCGAAATTTGACAAAAACCACCTACAAAGTTTTCTGTTTGTTTAGAGCTAGCTTTGCAAAAATTTGAGTAAATTTTGAAATTTAACTAGAGGAGATAGATTTCTCGATTTAAAAATCCAAAAACCGGTATTTTGGACCGGTTTTTTACGTATTCTAGAATAAATATAGCATTATTGACAAAGCTCACCTACAAAGTTTTGTATACTAATTATACATGTTATTGTACAGGTTATGTTAAAATTTGGGTTTATTTCAAAATAAAAACCTGGAGGAGATGAGATTTTCCGTTTTGGCTTAGGTGGCTTTTTTTGCCGCTTATGTGTGAAGGAGTGTGGTCATACAAAAAAGTTTGGCATATTTTTTTCGCAAGTTGAAGGCTAGTTCTACAAACTGGCTAATCTGAATTAATATCTGCGAGGCCCTGTTTGTGGCTAATTGTTTTATCGATGAATATGTCAAATTAGGAACCACCATACCCTTAAAATGTTTTTCAAGTTTATGGTCAAAATTAGCTGAAATAGCGTTTTGTCAGAAATATCCCCCAATATGCGCGACAGAGTTAATATAAATTTAAGCTCTAATAAAGGTCATACGCTCGAAGAACACGAAGAAGCTATCAAAATATTGAGCGAAAAATCGCGTGAAGAACGTGAACAAAAAAGGTTGTCATCCCTGAATTATGAGCTTGAGCATGGGTTGATTTCAAGCCCTGAAAAACAAGTTTTTCGCATGAAAAAAGTTGAACTTGGAGGAGAGTCGTCTTATCTGCATCCATTAGAAGTCTCAGATATCAGTGATTCTGTGGAAACGTTAAAATTTGGGATAGACAATGATTATTTATTAAAGAGAATAGCTGACGATTTATTGAGCGACAAGGTTTTAAATAGAACTTTATAAAATTTTCGAATCTCTCTAGAGAGGGTTCATTAGACTATTTGAAGCATTTTTTAATTCTGTTTTTCAATTTGAAACTCGCCATAAAATTTGAACCTATGACTGAAAAAAATAGATATATTTTTTATCTGAATCACCGATTTTATAATGTATAAAAAAGAAAAGTGTCTTTGAACATTTTTAGATGATTCAAAGTGGCTTAAGCCTTTCAAAAGGCTCTGAGCCTCCAAGGGTCAAGGAGTTTCTTTAATAAACATAGCTGTTTATTTTAAATGTCCATCGAAAATTTTGGAAATGTTCTAAAAAATCAAATTTGAAGCCATGGTTTCTCATTTCGAGCAAAGTTTTTTCAAGTTTGTCGTCTGTTCAAATTAGTTAGGATTTTATTCTTCATCAGAACTCTAATTTAATTGAGACTGAGTTTTCGAGTACTTTGGCCCTTGTTATAAAGTCCATAAAACTGTAGAAAATGTATATTTCAAACTTATATTTTTTAGGAATGGGTTTTAAAATTTGAAGCAAGATTTGATCGAGTTGAAGACTTGGCATTCAAGGACTTATCTTTTAATAATGTTATACATTTGGGCTCAAAGAACAGACGAAATTCGATCGAAATTGAAGAATGACGAAAAATATTCTCAGGAATTCTACCTTTGAAGTTAAATGCTTTATAAATAAAATATTTCATTTTCAAGTTATTCAATAAGTTGTGCAATGATATGTGTACAGTACTGTGAAGTTTGGCATTGACATTATTTTCACCCTATATAAAGAACATACTACTAGGGGAGGTACTAGGGGGTTTTGCTATATTTGGGCAGCTTAAGCGTAAACGTCGGTTGAAGATAGCGTTACAAATGTAACGGTCCAACCCCATTGGCAGAAATTTCCACACAGTGTAACAATTTCCCTTAACTAATGTACAATTTTCCTTACTAACGTATAACAAAACAAAGGCTTTTTAATTTTCTGGTCATTTTGGCAAAACATTTTAAAAAAAAGATAACTTTTAAATTTACATCGAAATTTATGAACACCATTTATTAATCAATCAATTTAAGTTTATGACATTGATAGATTAATTTTTTGTGTAAATTGGCCAATAGGTACTATTTTCATTCTTTGTATGTACCTGCTCTCTGCCAATATTTATGAATTTTAAGGTCGACGTAAAAATCTAAGCCAATATCCATTATCACACCCGGGCTTAAAAAATCCTATAATTTTTGAAGTAAATATTTTTTGAATCAGGGCACTATAATAAATATGTCTCAATATTTCCAGTAATATAAACACTTTATGATATACTAGTCTTTAAAAGCAGATTTCACAGTTTTGTATTATTATTATTTTGTTTCATAGTGTAAGATCTGTTTGGCAATTTTGAAAAATAAATATTTTCGCAGCAAAATGAACTTTTTAGCAGATAATCTTTGAGCTTTGGCAGAACGCTTTCATTTTCTTCTTGTACTTCTTTTTACACTATTTTGTCTATACGTTTCTAGCATAATGTATACCAATTTTTCCTAATCCTTCCGCTTTCACAGAACCCGGTCATTTTCTTCTACGTTTTTCTATAATAATTTCTTCCATTTTTCTATAATGTTCTAGCATTTGCAAATAACTGTTAATGACTGCCTTATAGTTGACGCCAATAAATTGAATGTCTTTGGTATGCCATCTATCGCTGATTGTCTTAATTTTCGCTGCACTGCATCTCTCTGAAACATCGGCATTTTTAAAGTCTAAAAAAACTTTTTTCATCTCAGGGCCTTGGGCAAACCGGTGAAAAACGGTCAAACCGCCCATGAGACAAGGTTCTGTTGGACCATCCGAAAGCTTCCAACCGTTATTTGCAGTCTTCCCAAAAAGTGCAACGGCAAAAGCGTGCACTCCTGTACAAAAATTAACAGCTTATTTGGTTTACAAATGATGTTAAAATTTTTATATTTTTCGAAATATTCTTCTCAAATTACTAGTAATTATTTTTGCGTTTTCTAGTTTCTACATGAGCTCTCGGACGCAAAAGGTCACAGTGAGGGCAATATCTAAAACGGGAACCTACATATTTTAGTAAACCCGAAATAAAGTCTGTATAAGCGGTAGAATAATTAAAGAAAAATATTTTATTATAATGTGCCAAACCATTCCTTGTAACATTGTGTCTTGTAGATCAGCCGCTTTTATTAATTTTCCTATATACACATCGTCTAAATGAATAATTGGAACTTGCTCTTTTATTTTTATCAATTTTTGTAAAGTTTCTCTATTCATAAAGTAACCAGCACCAGCGAAATAATTTGGGAGTAAAGCTGGTTCATAAAATTCGATAGGGGTGAAATATTTACTCTCAAATATTCTATTTGTCGGTTGTCCACTTTTGAGACATCCAGTCATTGTAGCAGTCTGAATAGATAAAGTTTGAATAAGCTTGAAGTGATTAGATCTTCAAATATACTGGTAGAGTTTTTATTTCTTTATGGCTTTTGCTAGACTAGGCCTTTGGATATAAATATTTTTGCGATGAGACGTGACAAAAATGGCGAGCCAATCAGCGCGCGCGAATGAGGGAGCATTTTTAAAATCGAATATTTCTAATTCTTATCTATAAAATTAGGTTTAAGATTTGGCTTAAGGAGGTAAACGACGGAGGTCTATAACTCGAGATCTACACATGATACGAAGTTAATTTTTGCGGCATTCGAAATTTTGTTATCGATTTCATTCCAAAAAAAAAAAAAAGACGATTTAAATCTTTGGTTATATAGTGAAGCGAACGTCAGAGATCCCGACTCTGGGACTTCCGAGGTGTGAGACCCCATCAATTATTAGCTTTGCAGTTCGATTATACAATACAGGGTAAAAATATAAACAGTAATTTTATGGAATTCGACTATGTGAGTATTTGAAAAATAAAAACATAAAATTGTGAAAATATGAGTGCAACACTAAAATTTTTTCGATAATCAAGTGAAATTATGCAAAAATTATTTAATTGTAGGCTTAAATCGAGTTCACATTATGAGATATATATTTTTAGTAATTCGTCAAAATCGATTATCTCAAATAATTGAGCCTGCCGAATGCCCGCCAAAATCTGGCCTAAATCAACTAGTGATTCATGGCTAAAATCGATGCCAAGTCGACATGCGCAAAGACAGGGCGATTCGCTGAAACTTGGATGAATAAGACATTTGGATTTGTAAGAAATTAGAATGCACCTTAATTTCTACTCGGAAAGATGTACAGAAATTAGTGAAGAGGGAAAAAAATATATAATGATATTCTGATGATTGATTTTATGATCGCACTATAACTTTGAGTGTGAAAGATATTCATTATTTTCATATATTTGACGAACATTGTAAAAAACATTGATTATGGTGTTCCAAAGGAGATGACGATAGTTTGCTTGGTGCCAGAAATGCTATTTATCATTTTGAATAGGCTGAAAATATCCGGTAATATATAGTATTGCGCGAAGCGATTTTTTTCATACTGACTGCGGTATTTCAGTTATGCTAGGAGGAATTTTTGAACCAAACCGTCTACAACGCTCCGTATTGGGTCAAGTCATGAAATGAGGCTGAAACCAACATAATTTTTCTCGATTTTATTTGAATATTTTTTTCTGAAAATATGGACAATTTGAGATGACTGTAGTATTTTTATCTCCATTACTTAGCCCAGGAACCTTACTTTTCATCTTTTGAAAATATCGTTGTCTTTAATTTTAAGCATGTAAAAGTCAAAAATTGTGATTTTTAGGGTGATTAGAAGTACTGTTTTGGAAAGAAAAGATCATCGAAATTCAAGTTTCGATAGTAACAGCTCTCCGCGAGGTCATTCAGCTGGTCATTAATATATGTTTTCAATATTTGAAACTAAAAAATCCCAAGTAAGAAATAGGCTTTTTTCCGCGAGCCTCTTTAAAATCAGCTCAAAAAATCGTTTTTTTTTTGCGTTTTTCTAGACCAGGAATTTATTTTCGAATTTCAAACGTATAGTAACAGCTCTGCGTGTTTGTTTCTTGTAGTTTATAAAATCAAAAAATAATTTTTTTACCCTCCAAAAATCACGGAAAGACAAGGAGGCTTTTTTGCTACAAAATATGACTCTAAAACTTTGACGCTCGTTCGCTGATTGGCGAGCAATCAGTGATCCTTCAATTATGCGTTTGGGATTTAGATTTAGGTTGAAATTAAATCTTACTGGGCTAAACAAATTAGGTTATCACAAGGTTATACTTTGTCCAGATATTGGCCCTCAAAAACGGCAGTTCTCACGAGGGTATCCGTAGCAGTACCCGATACATTTTTAATTCATGGTTTTCCATCCTTTATTTTATTACGGCATGAAAATCAATTTTATTACTAAATAGAATTCAAAAAGTATTAGGAAGAAAACTTTAGACACACTAAAGATCGTTGAAAAGATTAAAGCTTATCTTTATAAGAAAAACTCACTTCCGACGTATAAAGGACCAAACGACCATAAGCGTTTCAAATTATTTCAGTCATAAATTTCATTTAAACTTGCACTTAAATACGCCACTCCTTAAGGAATTATATATGTTTTTGTAAACTACTCTAGATTTCTGCCATTTTAATGTTTAATTCTGAACTTTAAAATAAGTCTAATTCTTGGAGAATGATAAATAAAGTTTCGAACGTTGATAAATAGAATGTCTTTTTATGACAAAATTATTACAAATACGTACCTTATTTTAAATTTCGTAAAAATCAACTTATTATTCAAGGCGGCAACGCGCGTATTTATACTTTTTTTTTGAAACATCGCCCTGTATAACGGACAAGCCTGACGATACTGAAATGCTGGAATACAGTTGATGATTTGTCCGAAATTTTAAAAAAATGTATTTAAAAGTTTTTTGTATATGATCGTACAGGTGTGATACTGGTTTATTTAGGGATGAGATGTCATTTTTTGGATTTTTCTAACGCCACTATTGAATGGTTATTCAAGAAGAATATATGGAATTGGAAATGTAATTTTCGGGTATTTGCTGAAAATCGACAAAAAATACATGTTAAATTGACTGTGTTCGTATACCGGTGTATTCGGTATTAAGCATTTTCAATTTCATTTGGATCACTGTAGACTGTCACCTAAGTCGACCAAAACGGAAACAGAGACATATGAGAAAAATGAAGGTAGCCAATATTTGATCATTTTGTGATTTTAAATTCAAAAAAATAGTTCAAAAATTTCATGATATCAGATTTTTTTAAAGCACTATATACAAATGGTGTGCTCGAGGTTAATATGGCATTCGTTTTAAAATATCTTTTTTGGTTTTTTTATGCGAGACGTTCAAAGTTTCGATTGCGTCTTCTGATTCGCCAGATTTCCAAATTTTTTGTGATATTTTAAGGGAGTACTTGGTGCGCATTTAAGGCCAAAAACGGGTTTTCAGCGTGGCCTCAATGAAATACTTTAGAACCAACACGAACATACTGGATTTCAGTTTAGGGATAAATGAACATTACTCTTGCTTCCACAAAAAAATCGGAGGCCTCTGATGGCCGACCATCAGGAACAACTTTTCAAAAGTTGCAAATTTTTCACTTCAAAACGCCTACTCCTCCCTGAGTTTGGAAGATAGATAATACTTTTATAGCTTTATTGACCACAGAGAACGTGGGCAGAACCTCAAGGTCCGATTTGCTCATTAAAATTTATCCGGAGCTTAAGGGGGTCAGGCAGCGATATGTGCAGACTAGCGTCAATGTAATTACGAAATAATTAGTGGTTTATTCTTTTTTGTGCTTATTATCGTTAGCCTGAACCACAAAAATGTATATCAGCTCATAAAATCATTTTTTATCTATTATAGGAACGATTTGAGTTCAAACTTTTATTTTATAATTCGTAAAATTTCGAAAAAATCAAAGCATTATGAAATTTTAAGCATTTTTCGTCCAAAATTTTTCTGATTACATTTACGAAATCTGTGAATAAAAACGCGAAAAAAATAAGCCACTATTAACTTTTTTCATGCATGTTTACATATTTTCTGACGCTGTTTGAAAAATCATGAAATGTCTTTTTTGTCACTTTTGTTGTCGACTCTTTAGAAATCAATTAATGAAAAATTTTCCGCAAATCAAGTCCAAAAATTTAATTAGTAGTTTTTTGAAATCTCTGTAAAAAATCGAGCGGGCGAATCACTTGTGAAATTTTTTGGTATCTATTTGGTTTCCGTATTTAAACCGATGCGCAAGGGTCAGAAAGTGAATATCGGTTCTGAACTTCTGATGAATTTACACATCTTGCTGTAGAACCGGTTTGTGCCACATTTGGCACGCAATTATATAGAAATTTTATGTATTTTAAAAAAACTGTAATAAAATTGCGGGCGTGTAATAGGCTACTTAACGTTTAAAAAAAAGAGTTTCAAGACATATTTATTTTAATTTTAAACTCAAATTGAAGGTCAATTTTTACCTTTCCTAAAAAGCTGTTTTCTCTATTTTTCATGGAAAAAAAACTGTTCATAATTTAAGAAATTTTGCAGTGGGATAATGATTCTCCACATTAGTGCATTACACCCGACAATGTCTGAAGGTTATAAATATCGCCTTTAAAAAAAATCCCACATGGTCAACGTTGGAAAGATGGAGTTGTTAATGAAAAGTGGTTTTTGATATTTTTACAAGATACTTAAGTATGTAAAAATTTTGAAAAATATAAACGTTTGCAAGTGTGAACACTTTCATTTTAGATAAAAAATAAAATAAAAATTTTTTTCACTGGTTTGTTTTCTTTCAAAAAATCACTCCGCAAAAAATGTACCAATCTGCCACATCGCTTTGCTACCCACCAATTAAATGGGCAAAAAAACAGTTTTTTGGCCTTTATTTGAGTTGCCTGCGGGAAAATCTACATCCTCCCTAGGTATGAATAACGATTCTTAAGGATACGGGCAGACCCCAAGGTCCACAATTTGCATTTTTTGTATATTATCGTTTTTTTTTGAGGAAAGGCACGATTCAAATTCTCAGAAATTCCAAAATTTTGAAAAAATGAAAGAAATACTTTCTCAAATCGCGATAAAAATACTCTTTTTCATGTGACAATTTAAATAAAAAGACTTCTTATGCAACTTATTTTTGTCCATATTTTCAGAAAAATACATTTTAAAGATTAAATCTAGAAAATTTCAATGTCCGAGTCTCGTAAATGCGACCAGTAACTCCCTTAAAAAAATTATATATTTTTTTTCTATAGCTTACATAACCTGTGAACTGATGCAAAAAATCAAAATAATTCGTGTTATGGGCCATAAACTTATGGCCTTCGAAAACATAGATGCATATAATTTACGGAAAAAATACTTAAGTATTTCCCGTAATCGTCATGAGAAGGGTGGGCCCACCTAAAACAAATTACCTTAGAAAAATCCAAATTTCAAATTTTTTTTGGTCGAAAAATAATTTTTTTCTGTAAGCAACCGAAACAAAATTTTGAAGCCGTTAAAATAAATAAATTTATCATGTCCAGATCTCGAGATATTGACCCCATCGGTTACCCCAAATTTCTCAATCTAAGAAAATTATTTTTTTTCGAAATTTTATTATTTTTTCTTACAACTTTTAAATCATGGCTACTAATGCAAGAAAAAGTATAGTTTTTGGATGCAGCAGACATAGTTCATAGAAAATGACAGCATAAATACCTTATGGAGAGAATTCGGAATTTTGTTTTGTCCGGAAGTAGAA
>SCLH01002349.1:9837-42691 GCA_004367855.1 Oikopleura vanhoeffeni
GCCTCTCATTAATATTGGTGACAAAATAAATACAAATAATATGTCGGTTAATGTTATTTGCGAGGAAATTAATGTAACAAAGGAACATGGTGCGAAGAAACTGGCGTGATATTTGCTCAATTTTCGAGCCGAGATTACATCGCAATTTATAGACTAACTAAAAGTTAATTCGAAATTCGCTCTTGAGAATTTTTTTATATAGCATTTCTCGTGACTGAGCGAAAATTTCAGAAAAATTTTATGTACCATGAATGAGATCATTATGTTTAAGTGCAAGTGTTGATTTTTGCGTTTTTGAGACATTTGGGACGAAATTTAAAATTGGCTCTTGAGAGTTTTTAGATAATGAAAATACAAGATTATTGAAAAAAAATCATGAGAATCGGTTCATAGACGAAGCCAAACATAACTTTTTAAGGATTGATTTTGGCACTTTTCTAGTACCCGTAGAGCTCGTTTGTGCGGTCAATTTTTTTTTGTTTTTCCAGAGTGACCAATTGAACACTTTTCTCGCGATCCAGTGTAAAATCAACAATTTCACATTCTTAGTTTGTTCAGGAGAGCCGATTGAAAAATATCTAATTTGCTTTCCCCACCCCCCTTAATCGGATGAGTTGTTTCCAAAAAAGTGGCTAAAAAGGCCCAGCAAGTAACGTTATAGATATGATTTTTTCGTTTCGTGATTGTGAAAGAAACTTCTTTGTTATCTAACCGACTTGAAGATAACAATGAAAGAGCAGCTGCTGAGATTTCTGTATTAACATTTCGGCGTTCAGCGATTGCATCTTTCGTTATTGCGTAACGATCCCCTCAGATCCTGTACATGTACAGCTCAANTTAAGGATGTGGGCGTCGATAATTGGGCTCTTTTTTACACATTTTCAAGTGAAGTTTCTGAGAAACCTGGCTTCAGAAATAATTAATTTTTTTTCCAAATACGTAGTACAACTCGTAAGGAAGGTGCCAGTACTATTCAGAGCATCTGATACCTCAACCTACGCTCAGAAAATGGTTTTTAGTAGGCGTCCCTAAAAGCACTAAAAAGCCTACTCCTCATTCAGTCCTCATCACTTTTTCTTGTTATTTGCGATTCAACTTCCAAATATAAATGCGCATCTCCGAGCGGTAGAAAATTTCAAAAATTTTGCCCCTAGTGGTCAAAACAGCGTATTTGGGAGCCTCACGCAAAAGCCTACTCCTCCTTGAAAATATGTAGGTTTTTTTTAATTTGTGCTTCAAATTCACCGCAAAGGCTGAATTAAGGTCTGAACGGTAGCCTTTTTTCAATTTTCCTCTCCAAAGTCTCAGGAACGACTTGTGAATTTCTAGTTTTTGTTGAAATTCTGAACTTTTTTGAAATTAAAAAAAATTAAAAATTGAAATTTAACGTTTTTTGGCAGTATTTCGATTTAAGTGTGTACATTCGCAATTTTGAAAGGTGACAAATAAATTCTAGATCGAAATTGGTACCTTTCACTTCAAATTTCTCAAAAATCTCAAACTTATTTTTTTTTTGAAAAAAACCAAAATTCAGAAAAAATCCTAAGCTTTTAAAAACTCAGTGGAAAATTCTCTACAAAATGGGGCAATCAAAAAAGTTTTCTGAGAAATCTCAATTATCGTCCCCCACATCCTTAAAGCAAAAAAATATTCGAATTTTGAAAATTCTAGATTTTGTTCTAGATTGTTTTGAAAAAAATAATTGCCACCATGAGATTCCTTGGGTCAACTTTAGTCATAACCGATATTAATTTATCATAAATTAATCCTATAAATGGCTCAAAAAAAACCGACACCCACCCCCTTAAGATACATTTTTTGATTCTCAAAAAATAATTTTTGACAGTGCAAACTGTTTTGCGGTTTTTAATCAATCGCGCTGAAATCGTCTTTTTATGAGAAACGGGAAAATCGATTGAAAATCGAAAAAAAAATTGTGAAAGCCAAGGTCTTAATGAGTGCGAATAGAGAAAGAAATGTTTATGAAAATATTCTTGTTTTCAATGAGAAGTAAGTGATCAAAGTCCAATCTTTGCTGCTCAGTTTCGCCCGATTTAAATGAAAAAATTTAAATCTGATTGATTATCTTGATAAGTTGGGCTATCTTTACAAAAATGAGATAATTCACGGCTTTTTATGAAGTGTAGTTTATCCGTAATGAGGGCTCAAAGTTGCCCCTCTTAAGGGCCTCGGTGCATTTTGGCAGATTTGCACTTTTTTCAATTTTTTTTGTCTTCATGGGAAACTTTTTGCCACCTCTTAATTTTCGAATAAAAAGTATTTCAAACGTAAGTTGCCACTTTTGAGCTCACTTTGTATAATCTGTTTTTTTTCAGATCGATTATTTTTACTTTATAAATCGTCTTAAAAATAAACACTCTTAAAAACGCGCGTTTGGTACTTTAGGTGTCTAAATTACATTAAAATTTCATTTTTCTTTTTTATTAATTAGAAGCTTCAAAAAATAGTCTCGACCACCGTCGAAAATTTATATAATTTAATTTCATATGATTTCTACGTCAAAATCGAAAATTAAAATTTCCTAAAAAAGACGAAAAAAAACGAAATTTTAGGACATCGAAAGAAATATTTATTTTCATGAGTTAAATTTATTAAATTTTACGCGGTGGATGGGTTGGCTTACCAATTAGGCAAGTCTCGGTGAAATATTTTTTTTTAAATTTTTGATTGAAGAGGGCTAAAGTATATTTCGCGCAAACCGTATTTTCATTCAAAAAAGTATGATTCAGAGTATAAACAAGAGCGAAGAAACAAAANGAGAGAAATTCGTGAAAAGTGCGCGAAAAATCGACATTTTGATATGAAGTGAGAATTAGAAAACTTAAATGCCACCAAAAGATTCCTAGGGGTACGGTTGTGCGAAAACCGATATTTAGCAACTAGTAGTCTGATTTATGAACACAGCGGATTCTAGAAAAAATTAAACTTTTCATCAAAATCTATATTTTTTGATCTCTGAGGCACCGTTTTCTGTTCAAAATCAGACCAAATAGTTGCTAATATAGTTCCAGGCAAACGTACCCAAGAATCTATTGGTGGCATTTAAATGTTCTAATTCTCACTTTCAATATTCAAAATTCGTCAGATTTCGGCGCATTTTTTCCACGATTGACAGCCTATAAAGATCGAAATTCCAAAAAACCAGCTCCTGGACACTCTTGCAAGATTACATTGAGGCTCTTATATTCCAAAAATGGCTATTTCTAGGCTTTTTTCTAACAGAACAAGCCTTTAGACAAAAATGTCTCAAAATGCCATTTTTCGTTCACCTTTCGACCCGATGCTGGCCCGTGAGGGCGAAATCAGAAAAAAATAGCCACTGGAGTTAAAAATTCAAACATTTCACCAGACTTCCACGAAATGAGCAAAAATTTCCGATGAAGCCTAAGGATCCTTTTTCGTGAAAACGCTGAGGGACGCTTGTGTTACACCGCGGTTACCAGAATGGGTTGTCGAAGGTTGGTACGTAAACTGTCAAATGGAAATCTCGAGATAAAGATAGATCTTTCCATTTGTACTCCTCAGAAAATGTCTCATCTTAATCGGTCACAGCCCGTACGAAGCCTCCCAAATCCCAAAAATCACTATCACCACCCCCCTTAATCAATTATTGAGTTAAGTGTTATGGACTGATTGTTCAACCTATGCGAAATAATAATCGGAACAAAGGAATGTTTGCAAAATTTTTCAAAATTAAGTTTTTGAAGAACCCTGATTTTAGAGCTATTAATAAACGGAGTCTTCTAGATTTCCAAGCGCTATGAATTTTTTTCCGAAAAATTCTTGAGTGATTAAGTTTTGTAGATATCATTAATTCTGGTCATTTTAAAAAATAAATCATAGTCCATACCTCTTAACTCCGGGCCTCAGTTACATTTTCAATTTTTCAAAGAGAAAATTTCAAAACCGGGTATTTCCGGGCGGAAGTGACTTATCTGTACGATCAAGTTTGACCCGTGACATCGACGCCTTTTGGACCCATAAATATTTTATATCATGGTGATCTGCATCATCTTTCTTGTTTCGTACATTCAGCTGTCGTAAACCGACAACAAAACTATGTTTGTTGGTCAATTTTGCGTTGGACCACCACCCCTTAAAAGTAGTATTAAGGGGGCAGGGGGTTTTTTTAACAAAAAACATTTTTTAACAAAACCTTGCTTTAACCCTTGGAAAGCTCCGCAACCATGGTGCAACCACTTAAGTGGTGCGGAAAAAATTTAAATCCCGCTGGAAATCCGGAGAAAGAAAACCATAGAGTTTGCCCACGAAGGAATTCAAAAATGGCCAGTTAAAATTTTCTAGGGACTTCTCGTTCAAAATTTATTTTAATTTACCTTGTTTTTGACAATCTTCTTCTCCAAAAAAAATCTATCTAAAATGCGTGCTTCTCAAAACAGTTTAAAAACGATAGAATAAATCTGAGGAACTGAGTTTTAGGAAAGTCTTTTGAGTATCTTACAAAAAAACAAAATTGTCCACCATATCGGAACTCTGGTTTTTATTTTTTCGTGAGTGGATTTTTTTAATTTTTTGAAAAAAATTCGAAATAAAATATGCTCGATTTTTCCGAAAGTAGTTCAAATGAACAGCTACGGCAACACTGATCAGAGACAGTTTGGCCTTACGTCCGAGATAATAATTTGTGAAGTCTTAGCGGCCTAATTTATAACAACGTTAGTGTTAAACTTGATTTTTGAAATAATACTTTTTCCTTCTCTCAGAAATCGAATTATAAAGTTTGGAGTATTCATGCGATCTCCATAGTCATTACAAATCTTCAAAGGTCCCTTCCTGTAAAATTAGGACATCGAATAGAGGAAATCGCAAAAAACTTCTTTATAACCGACATTTTAACGCCCTCTAAAGCTGCTAAAAACTGATCAAAAACGAAAAATTGCTGAAAAAATCAAAACAGATGCTTGATTATCTTCATACCAAGCTAAGCGATCAGTGCCCGATCGGCGCCTACTTCGCTTTGCGATTCCGCTTGTGCTAAAGAGTCGTCGACGTTTTTTTAACTTAAGGGGTGAGAGTGTCGCTTTTTGGTAACTCTTTTCATTCACGCCTCAGAATCAAAATCTAGGGGCAAGTTGTAAAAAATCTGAGGATAACTCGATTTTGTAGATCTAGCCTCCGTCTACGATACACATCTCAAAAGTCACCACTGTTACATACACACCACCAGGTGGTGAGTCTATCTAGCACTAAAGGTTTTTTTTAATCTATCTTCTTTTAGACCCACATACCAAAGCGTCTCAAAATTTACACAAAAAGTACGGATAAATGAGAACAAAAAAGTGATGAGAAGGAATTTTTCGATTTTTGACTTTTTTTTTTCTAGAAATCTCACGTTAAACGCGATTTTGCCCAAAGCAACTTTTTTTAAGGCATTTACATAATAACAAATCGAAAATAAAAATTTTTCCTGACTAGCGACAACCCGAGAAATGTAATGGTCTTAACCAGAAATCCGTAATCTGCTCTTAGAATTATTCCAAAAGTCAACCGCATTTTTAGCTGTTGCTTACAGGTGAAAAAACAAAATTAAACATGTTTTCTAAGTAAATAAACTTACGAGGAATTTGATAGGTCAAAACGAAAGTTTCTATCTGCTCTAGAAATTTTCAAAAAAAATTCGAAAAAAAAATTTTTTAAGAGTAAATTTGAATTTTTACTTCTAGCCATTCTATTTTTTCGAATTCATATTGCGAAATCAAATCGGAAACTAAAATTGTATTATTTTGTTATTGACAAACCGTTACTTTTTATGGCTGATGGCAAAATGCATAAGTTGAACCAGGGGGCATACTATATCTCCCGAACTCATAGCCCACATTCACATTTTAGTTTTACAAAATTTCTCATAGCCATTTTTGAACAGTCGTGTTCAACCGTTTATTTCTTTGCAATTTTATAGGCTGCTTCTGCGCGTGTTTTTTTTTGCCAGTCTCCTATGATTTTTTTAGCTCGTTCTCGAAATCAAGAGGCTCTTTTTTGGGGGTTGTACTCCCTCGAACATCTATTCGCAATTTTACAGTTCGAAATTTATTAAATCTCCTTTTACCCATTCTTTGCCTGATTATTAAAAATTAACAGTTATTAAAATGTAACAACATCTCCACCGTGTGACAAATTTGTCAAATTCAATTTATTCATTTTTTAGAGCATCGTTTTATTGCAATCAATGATATCCGAAATGCTTAGTAACACATATCAATCGGAAACCCGCCATAAAAACTTTGATGCGTGATCAAAAAAGTAATCAACGGCCTTCTCATTAATATCGGTCGACAAATAAATACAAATAATATGTCGGTTAATGTTATTGGCGAGAAAATTAAAAGTAAACAAGGATGACAATGGTGCGAAGAAACTGCGTGAATTTGCTCAATTTTCGAGCCGAGATTACATCGCGATGTCATAGACTAACTAAAAGTTAATTCGAAATTCGCTCTTGAGAAGTTTTTTATATAGAATTTCTCGTGACTGAGCCCAAATTTCAGAAAAATTTTATGTACCATCGAATGAGATCATTATGTTTAGTGCAAGTGTTGATTATTTTGCGTTTTGCAGACACTCTGGGACCGAAATTAAAGTTCGCTCTTGGAGATCTTTAGAATAATGAAAGTACAAGATTATATTGAAAAAAATCGATGAGACGAATCGTTAGATGACGAAGCCAAACATAACTTTGTAAGGATGATTTTGGCACTATTTCTAGTGCCCGTGAGAGCTCCGTTTGTGCGGTTCAGAAAATTGTTTTTGTTTTTTCCAAGGGTGACCAATTGAACACGTTTCTCTCGCGATCTAGTGTAAAAATCAACAATTTCACATTTCTTAGTTTCTTTCAGGAGATGCGATGAAAAATATCTATTTTTACACATTTTCAAGTGGAAGTTTCTGGAGAAACCTGGCTTCAGAATAATTAAATTTTTTTTTCCAAATACAGTACTACAAACTCGTAAGGGAAGTGCCAGATATTCAGAGCATCTGATACCCTCCAACCTACGCTCAGAAAATTGGTTTTTTAGTAGGCGTCCCTAAAAAGCACTAAAAGCCTTAACTGCTCATTTCAGTCCTCATCACTTTTTCTGTTTATTATGCGATTTCAATTTAAATATAAATGCGCATCTCCGAGCGTAAGAAAATTCAAAAATTTTGCCCCCTAGTGGTCAAAACAGCGTATTTGGGAGCCTCAACGCAACAAGCCTACTCCTCCCTTGAAAATATGTAGGTTTTTTTTAATGTTGTTGCTTCAATTCACCGCGAAAGGCTGAATTAAGGTCTGAACGGAGCCTTTTTCAATTTTCCTCTCCACAAGTCTCTAGGAACGACTTGTTGAAATTTCTAGTTTTTGTTGAAATTCTGAACTTTTTTGAACAATTAAAAAAAATTAAAAATTGAATTTTACTTTTTTTGGCAGTATTTCGATTTTAAGTGTGTACTTCGCAATTTTGATAAAGGTGACAAATAAATCTAGATCGAAATTGGTACTTTCACTTCAAATTTCTCAAAAATCTCGAAACTTATCTTTTTGTTTTGAAAAAACAACCAAAATTCAGAAAAATCCTAAGTACTTTAAAAACTCAGTGGAAAATTCTCTTCAAAATGGGGCAAGTCAAAAAAGTTTTCTGAGAAATCTCAATTATCGTCCCCACATCCTTAAAAGCAGCAAAAAAATATTCGAATATTTGAAAATCTAGATTTGTTCTAGATTGTTTTTGAAGAAAAAAATAATTGCCACCATGGAGATCCTTTGGGTCAACCTTTAGTCATAACCGATATAACTTTATCATAAAATTAATCCTATAAATGGCTCAAAAAAAAACCGACACCACACCCCCTTAAGAACATTTTTGTGATCTCAAAAATAATTTTTGACAGTGCAAACTGTTTTGCGGTTCTTTAATCAATCGTCGCGTGAAATCGTCTTTTTATGAGAAACGGGAAAATCGATTGAAAATCCGAAAAAAAAATTGTGAAAGCCAAAGGCTTAATGATGTGCGAATAGAGAAAGAAATGTTTTGAAAATATTCTTTGTTTTTCAATGGAGAAGTAAGTGATCAAAGTCCAAGTGCTTTGCCTGGCTCAGTTTCGCCCGATTTAAATGGAAAAACTTTTAAAGTCTGATTGAATATATCTTGATAAGTTGGGCTATCTTTAACAAAAATGAAGATAATCCGGCTTTTATGAAGTGTAGTTTATCCGTAATGAGGGCTCAAGTGCCCCTCTTAAAGGGCCTGGTGCATTTTTGGGGCAGATTTGCCTTTTTTCAATTTTTTTCTTGTCTTCATGGGAAAATCTTTTTGCCCACCTCTTAATTTTCGCATAAAAAAGTATTTCAAACGTAAGTTGCCACTGGTTGAGGCCACTTTGTATAATCTGTTTTTTCAGATCGGATTATTTTTCTTTAAAATCGTCTTAAAAATAAACACTCTTAAAAAACGCGCGTTTGTACTTTAGGTGTCATAAGGTGTGATGATGTAAAATTCATTTTCTTTTTTATTAATTAGAAGCTTCAAAAAATACGCTCGACCACCGCTCGAAAATTTATATAATTTAATTTCATATGATTCTACGTCAAAAATCAAATTAAAATTTCCTAAAAAAGACGAAAAAAAACGAATTTTAGCACAATCTCGAAAAAAAAAGAAATATTTATTTTCCATGAGTAACATTTATTAAAATTTAGCGCCTCGTGGATGGGTTGGCCTTACCAATTAGGCATCTCAGGTGAAATATTTTTTTTTAAAATTTTGATTGAAGAGCTTAAACGTTATTTCGCGCAAACCGTATTTTCCATTCAAAAAAGAATGATTTCAGAGTATAAACAAGAGCGAGAAATTAAAACGAAGCGACATATTGATAAAAGTTAAAGTAGGCCCATTCTCAATATTTTTCAGCTGATGATTCCAGGAAAAATAAGTTTGAAAATTTTTTTGAACAGGTGGAAATGAGAAAAATTTGACAAAACATGTCCAAAAACAGAGTATATAATTTCCAAAGAGCGCTTTGAAACATAATAAAGATGATATATGAAAAAGTTCAAGTGGCCATTGAAAAGGCTGTTTATTGCACCGAAAATTTGCGTATCTGACAAATACGAAAATAAGTAATAAAATTCAGCTTAGGTTTAACCCTTGGCATCACACGAGCCGCACTACATATCGGCTCGAATACCTGACCTAAAACCTTCTAAAATGGGCAAAATAAATTCACAGGACTGTTTCTTCCGAATACAATTTATAAAGAATTTTGCGGTTATTCCGAAACAAAAACTCAATTTGTTTGAGTTATTTTGGTTCGAATATTACGGGAGTTTGATTTTGAGATTTTTCGCCGAAGTTTTACTTCCGAAAAAATGATTTCAAAACTAAACATCAATACAAATGTGAGATAAGCCAGTTTTTAAAGAAAAGTGTTTTGTGCATGCAAAACACTTAACATTAAAATATATTCGTATCTTGGACATATATTTTTTTTGGAAGTGAAAATTGAAAATTTTCGATGAAGATTCAGGCAACTTTTGTAACTACAGAATTTTCGAAAATATTGCTTGTAAAGAAAATTTTGAAGTTCGAATTAAACTTTCCGAATTCGACAATATAGAAATTTTTGAAAAAGTTCCGAACATTATCAAAAAAATGCCTTATTTTGTGTTCAAATATTTTTTGCAATTATTTGTTTCAAATCAACGAAAAAAACTCTTCAATATGGGCTACTTTAACTTTTCGCGTAGGTGACCACATATTTTTATATATGCTATTTTGAAAAATCATATTGCACTTTTATTGAGATTTTTGGTCGAAACTTTTTGGAAATATTTTGAAAAATTTTCCTCATTTCTGGTTCAATTTCAAACTAATTTTTTTCTGGAATCCTTAGCTGAAAATATTAGGAATGCCTTACTTCACTATATTTTAACATGTCTACATTTTGTTTCTTCGCTTTTTTTTGTACTCTGAAATCATACTTTTTTGAATGAAAATACGGTTGCGCGAAAGTATACAGTATGTAAAAAACAGATTATACAAGTGAGCTCAAAACGGGCAACTTACTTTGAAATAACTTTTTATTCGAAATTATGAAGTGGCAAAAAGTTTCCCATGAAGACAAAAAAAATTGAAAAAGTGCAAATCTGCCAAAATGCACCGAGGCCCTTAAGTGGTGCAGGAGCCTCTGCCGAATAAAACATTTTGGAGCTTCCAAGGGTTAACAAAACATTTTTTAACAAAAAATGTATAAACAAAAACAGCATTTTTTAACAAGAAAATCATTTCTATCCAAAAATATTTTCTAACAAAAAACCTTTTTTTCTAACAAAAGGAACCTTTTTTATATTTGTACATTTGCAATTTTTTGCTTCAGTCAGATAATCAAATGATAGAAAAGACAAAGATTTACGCACAAGAATGGAATAGACGCAGATCAATAAACATTGAAAAAATTGCGTTAAAAATATTTATCAAGTAGGATTTCGTTATTGTTCTTAACAAATTATTATGGCATGGCAAAACTTTTGTCGGGAAAGACTATTGTTATTGTTAAATCAATATGGTTTTGTTTCCAAACCAACAGTTCTGCACCGTTTTTCACCGTGTACACTGAACACGATTTTACCTAACCCTAAATCTAATCCTTTCAACATAAGAAAATATTTTGTGTGCCCTGAAAATTATGGTGTACACTTTGGACATGGCATAACTTTTTGTCGTAAAAAAACTAGGGTTAGGTGAAAAAAGAATAGGGTTCCTGCGGAACCCTACTATTCTCACCCCAACCCTATTTTTTTTCTGGGCTTACAGTTTTGCTTGGTTCTGAACCGTGTCCACTGGACAAGAATACGGCTATACGAGGTCGTGAAGTTTCTAATAACCATACAGTTTCAGATTGTTTACTGGAAATTATGCGCTTATAAAAACATATTGAATTTTCTCCAATAATATAAAATGTTTCAGCTGTACTGAAAAATTTAAGCTTGAATAGCTTAATTCGAACGAAACGAAAAATTCGCATATTTTGTGTATCATCAAAAAATTAAATAAAGGCAAAAGTGTGGCCCTAAATTTAGGCTTGGCCAAATATAATTTTCGTGACCACATTCTCCAGTGTTCTTCACATTTTCATGATTTTTGAAGGTTATAAACTTTACCTTTGAACAGCCTAGCACCAGTTCTCAAATTGAATTTCTCGCATAACCCTATTCTTCTCACCCCAACCCTATTTTTTGCCTGATAAACAGTTTTGCACGGTTTTGTACCATGTGCACGAGTTAGGCTGTACGAAGTCATGGCATGAAAGTCATGCAATTTTTATCTTCGAATAATTTAAGATCATGCATCTTATGTGAAATTGTGCGCCGATCACGAATGCTGATTTATTTTTCAAAAATTAATTCCAAAAATATATTTTTATCAGGACATTTTTGTTAAAATATGTTTTTTTTTGTTAAAAAATGTTTTTTTGTTAAAAAATGTTCTGGTAAAAATGTTTTGTTAAAAAATTTTCTTGTTAAAAAATGTTTTGTTAAAAAATGTTTTGTTAAAAAATGTTTTGTTAAAAAATGTTTTGTTAAAAAATGTTTTGTTAAATAATATTTTCCCGTATTAAGGGGGTGGTCAAAGCAGATCTTCAATACGGGTAGAGCCTCTAAGATCTTTCGAGGCCATTTTTAAGTTCGCTCATCTCAACCTACGTACATAATAAGCCATTAAATGATGACCATAAAAAATATTAAAAAGACTACTTCTGATTTATTATTAATCCGATGTTCTTGATTCTTAATATGGCTAAATATGGCCAAAACCCACGCTTTTTTATTTTAGTCCGTCTCTATACGGACAATTTGGGAGAATAATCCACAAGATATATTTTCGAAAATGTCTATTAAACACGTTTTATTATAAAATTATTGGTGAAGGGCAAAAAATGGCCTTCAAAAGTTTTCCTAACAATATTACATTGAAACCCACTTTTCGACCAGAAAAACTCAAAATATCAAAAAGCTGTAAGCAGATTTTTTGATCAGTGAANGAGAGAAATTCGTGAAAAGTGCGCGAAAAATCGACATTTTGATATGAAGTGAGAATTAGAAAACTTAAATGCCACCAAAGATTCCTAGGGGTATCGGTTGTTGCTGAAACGATATTTAGCAACTAGTAGTCTGATTTGAACACAGCGGATTCTAGAAAAAAATTAAAACTTTTCAATCAAAATTATTTTTTGAGTCTCTAGGCACCGTTTTACTGTTCAAAATCAGACCAAATAGTTGCTAATTATAAGTTCCAGCAAACCGTACCCAAGGAATCTTTGGTGGCATTTAAATTTTCTAATTCTCACTTTCACCATATATTCAAAATTCGTCGATTTCGCGCATCTTTTTCCACGATTGACAGCCTAAAAAGATCGAAATTCAAAAAACCAGCTCCTGGACACTCTTGGGAATACATTGAGGCTCTTATATTCCAAAAATGGCTATTTCTACGCTTTTCTAACAGAACAAGCCTTTAGACAAAATGTCTCAAAATGCCATTTTTCGTCACCTTCGACCCGATGCTGGCCCTGAGGGCGAAATCAGAAAAAAATAGCCACTGGCAGTTAAAGATTCAAACATTTCACGCAGACTTCCACGAAATGAGCAAAAATTTTCCGAATGTAAGCCCTAAGGATCCTTAGTTTCGTGAAAACCGCTGAGGGACGCTTGTGTTAAAGCCGCGGTTACCAGATGGTTGTCGAAAGTTGGTTACGTAACTGTCAAATGGGAAATCTCGAGATAAAGATAGATCTTTCCATTTGTACTCCTCAGAAAATGTCTATCTAATCGGTCCAGCCGTACGAAGCCTCCCAAATCCCAAAAATCACTATCTACACCCCCCTTAATCAATTATTTGAGTTAAGTGTAGGACTGATTGTTCAACCTATTGCGAAATAATAATCGAACAAAGAAATTTTGCAAAATTTTTCAAAAAAGTTCGTTTGAAAACCCATGATTTTAGAGGCTATAATAAACGGTCTTCTAGATTCCAAGCGCTATGAATTTTTTCGAAAATTCCTTGTGAATTAAGTTTTGTAGATATCATTAATTCTGGTCATTTTAAAAAATAAATCCATAGTCCATACCTCTTAACTCCGGCTCAGTACATTTTCAATTTTTCAAGAGAGAAAATTCAAAACCGGGTATTTCCGGCGGAAGTGACATCTGTACGATCAAGTTTGACCCTGACATCGACGCCTTTTGAACCTAAATATTTTATATTCATGGTGATTCATAATCTTTCTTGTTTCGTAACATTCAGCGTGAAACCGGACAACAAAACTATGTTTTTGGGTCAATTTGCGTTGGACCGCACCCCTTAAAAGTAGTAATTAAGGGCAGGGGGTTTTTAACAAAAACATTTTTTAACAAAACCTTGCTTTAAGCCCTTGGAAGCTCCGCAACCATGGTGCAAACCACTTAAGTGGTGCGGAAAAAATTTAAATCCGCGAAATCCGGATGAAAGAAAACATAGAGTTTTGCCACGAGGAATTCAAAAATGGCAGTTAAAATTTTCTAGGGACTTCTCGTTCAAAAATTTATTTTAATCTTACTTTTTTTGACAATTTCTTCTCCAAAAAAAAATCTTCTAAAATGCGTGCTTCTCAAAACCAGTTTAAAAAACGATAGATAAATCTGAGGAACTGAGTTTTAGGAAAGTCTTTTGAGTAATCTTACAAAAAAACAAAATTTCCAACCATCGGAACTTTTTTATTTTTTTCGTGAGTGGATTTTTAATTTTTGAAAAAAATTCGAAATAAAATATGCATCGATTTTTCCGAACAAGTAGTTCAAATGACAGCTACGGCAACACTGATCAAGAAGTTGGCTTTACGGTCGGAATAATAATTTTGAAGTCTTAGCGGCCTAATTTAATAAACAACGTTATTTATAACTTTATTTTGGAATAATACCTTTTCCTTCATTCTCAGAAATCGGAATTATAAAGTTTGGAGTATCATGCGTCTCCATAGTCATACAATCTTCAAAGGTCCCTTCCTGTAAAATTAGGACATTCGAATGAGGAAATCGCAAAAAACTATCTTTATAACCGACATTTTAACGCCCTCTAGCTGCTAAAAACTGATCAAAAAACGTAAAAATTTGCTGAAAAAAATCAAAACAGGATGCTTGATTATCTTCATACCAAGCTAAGCGATCAGCTGGCCTCGATCGGCGCCTACTTCGTTTGGATTCCAGCTTGTGCTAAAGAGCTGACGTTTTTTTAACTTAAGGGGTGAAGGTGGTCCGCTTTTGGTAACCTTTCATTCACGCCTCAGATCAAAATCTAGGGCAGTTGTAAAAAATCTGAGGATACTCTTTTGTAGATCTAGCCTCCGTCTACGCATACACATCCTCAAAGTCCAACCACTGTTACATCACACCACCAGGTGGTGAGTCTATTCTAGCACTAAAAGGTTTTTTTTTTAATCTATCTTCTTTTAGACCCACATACAAAGCGTCTCAAAATTTACACAAAGTACGGATTAAATGAGAACAAAAAAAGTGATGAGAAGGAATTTTTCGATTTTTGACTTTTTTTTTTCTAGAAATCTCACGTTAAACGCGATTTTGCCAAAGCAACTTTTTTTAAGGCATTTACAAATAACAATCGAAACATAAAAATTTTTCCTGACTATCGACAAACCCGAGAAATGTAATGGTCCTTAACCAGAAATCCGTAATCTGCTCTAGAATTTCCAAAAGTCAACCGCATTTTAGCTGTTGCTTACAGTGAAAAACAAAATTAAACAAATGTTTTCCTAAGTAAATAACTACGAGGAATTTGGATGGTCAAACGAAAAGTTCTATCTGCTCTAGAAATTTTCAAAAAAAAATTCGAAAAAAAAATTTTTTAGAGTAAATTTGATATTTTTACTTCTAGCATTCTATTTTTTCGAATTCAATATTGCGAGATCAAATCGAAATAAAATTGTATTATTTTAAGTTATTGACAAACCGTTACTTTTTTATGCTGATGGCAAAATGCATAAGTTGAACCAGGGGGCATACTATAATCTCCCGAACTATAGCCCACATTCACATTTTAGTTTTACAAAATTTCTTCATAACCTTTTGAACAGTCGTGTTCAAACCGTTTATTTTCTTTGAATTTATAGGCGTTCGCGCCGGTGTTTTTTTTTGCCAGTCTCTATGATTTTTTTTTAGCTCGTTCTCGAAATAAGAGGCTCTTTTTTGGGGGTATACTCCCTCGACATTATTCCAAATTTTCAAGTTCGAAATTATTAAATCTCCTTTTAGCCCAATTTTTGCTGAATTATATAAAAATAAACAGGTTAAATAATAAAATGTAACAACATCTCCCACCGTGTGACCAAATTTGTCAAATTCAATTTATGCATTTTTTAGAGCATCGTTTTATGCAATCAATGATATTCCGAAATGCTTAGGTAAACTATCAATCGGAAAACCGCCAAAAAACTTTGATGCGTGATCAAAAAAGTAATCAACGGCCTCTCATTAATATCGGTCGACAAAATAAATACAAATATATGTCGGTTTAATGTTATTGTGCGAGAAATTAAAAGTAACAAGGAACAATGGTGCGAAGAAACTGGCGTGATATTGCTCAATTTTCGAGCCGAGATTACATCGCGATTCATAGACTAACTAAAAGTAATTCGAAATTCGCTCTTGAGAAGTTTTTTATATAGAATTTCTCGTGACTGAGCCCAAATTTCAGAAAAATTTTATGTACCATCGAATGAGATCATTATGTTTCAGTGAAGTGTTGATTATTTTTGCGTTTTGAGACACTCTGGGAACCGAAATTTAGAATTCGCTCTTGAGATCTTTAGAATAATGAAAGTACAAGATTTATTGAAAAAATCATGAACGAATCTGTTAATAGAGAAAGCCAACAATAACTTTTTAAGGATGATTTGGCAACTATTTTCTAGTGCCCGTAGAGCTCCGTTTGTGCGGTCAAAAATTGTTTTTTTTTTTCCAAGGAGTGACCAAATTGAACACGTTTCCCGCGATCTAGTGTAAAATCAACAATTTCACATTCTTAGTTTCTTCAGGAGAGCCGATGAAAAATATCTATTTTTTACACATTTTCAAGTGGAAGTTTCTGAGAAACCTGGCTCAGAATAATTAATTTTTTTTTCCAAATACGTATACAAACTCGTAAGGAAGTGCCAGATATTCCAGAGCATCTGATACCTCAACCACGCTCAGAAAATGGTTTTTAGTAGGCGTCCCTAAAAGCACTAAAAGCCTAACGTCCATTTCAGTCCTCATCAACTTTTCCTGTTATATGCGATTTCAATCTTCAAATATAAATGCGCATCTTCCGAGCGTTAAGAAAATTCAAAAATTTTGCCCTAGTGGTCAAAACAGCGTATTTGGGAGCCTCACGCAAAAAGCCTACTCCTCCTTTGAAAATATGTAGGTTTTTTTTAATGTTGTGCTCAAATTCACCGCGCAAAGGCGAATTAAGGTCTGAACGGTAGCCTTTTTTCAATTTTCCTCCACCAAGTCTCTAGGAACGACTGTTGAGAATTTCTAGTTTTTGTTGAAATTCTGAACTTTTTTGAAAATTAAAAAAAATTAAAAATTGAAATTTTACTTTTTTGGCAGTATTTCGATTTAAGTGTGTACATTCGCAATTTTGAAAAGGTGACAAATAAATCTAGATCGAAATTGGTACTTTCACTTCAAAATTCTCAAAAATCTCGAAACTATTTTTTTTGAAAAAAAACCAAAATCAGAAAAAAATCCTAATACTTTTAAAAACTCAGTGGAAAATTCTGCTTACAAAATGGGGCAAAGTCAAAAAAGTTTTCTGAGAAATCTCAATTATCGTCCCCCACATCCCTTAAAAGCAGCAAAAAAATATTCGAAATTTGAAAATCTAGATTTGTTCCTAGATTGTTTTGAAAAAAAAATAATGCCACCATGAGATTCCTTGGGTCAACTTTAGTCCATAACCGATATTAATTTATCATAAATTAATCTATAAATGGCTCAAAAACCGACAACACACCCCCTTAAAGAACATTTTTGTTCTCAAAAAATAATTTTTTGACAAGTGCAACACTGTTTTGCGGTTTTTAATCACTCGCGCTGAAATCGTCTTTTTATGAGAAACGGGAAAATCGATTGAAAATCGAAAAAAAAATTGTGAAAGCCAAGGTCTTAATGAGTGCGAATAGAGAAAGAAATGTTTTGAAAATATTCTTGTTTTTTCAATGGAGAGTAAGTGATCAAAAGTCGCAATGCTTTGCCTGCTCAGTTTCGCCCCGATTTAAAATGAAAAACTTTTAAATCTGATTGAATTATCTTGATAAGTTGGGCTATCTTTAACAAAAATGAAGGATAATTACACGGCTTTTTATGAAGTGTAGTTTATCCGTAATGAGGGCTCAAGTTGCCCCTCTTACAAGGGCCTGGTGCATTTTTGGGGCAGATTTGCACTTTTTTCAATTTTTTCTTGTCTTCAATGGGAATCTTTTTGCCCACCTCTTAATTTTCCGCATAAAAAAGTATTTCAAACGTAAGTTGCCACTTGAGCCACTTTGTATAATCTGTTTTTTCAGATCGGAATTATTTTTCTTTAAAAATCGTCTTAAAAAAATAAACACTCTTAAAAACGCGCGTTGGTACTTTAAGGTGTCCACTAAATACTTAAAATTCATTTTCTTTTTTATTAATTAGAAGCTTCAAAAATACGTCTCGACCACCGGTCGAAAATTTATATAATTTAATTCATATGATTCTACGTCAAAATCCGAAAATTAAAAATTTCCTAAAAAGACGAAAAAAAACGAAATTTTAGCACAAATCCGAAAAAAAAAAAAGAAATATTTATTTTCCATGAGAAATTTATTAAAATTTAACGCGTGGATTGGGTTGGCCTTACCAATTAGGCATCCTCAGGTGAAATATTTTTTTTTAAAAATTTTGAAATTGAAGAGCTAAAGTATATTTCGCGCAAACCGTATTTCATTCAAAAAAGAATGATTCAGAGTATAAACAAGAGCGAAGAAATAAACGAAGGACATATTGATAAAAGTTAAAGTAGGCATTCTCAATATTTTCAGCTGATGATTCCAAAGAAAAATAAGTTTGAAAATTTTTTTGAACATGAAAATGAGAAAAATTTGACAAAACATGTCCAAAAACAGAGTATATATTTCCAAAGAGCGCTTGAAACATATAAAGAGATATATGAAAAAGTTAAAGTGGCCATTGAAAGTGTTTATTTGCACGAAAATTTGGATTGAAAATCCGAAAAAAAGTAATAAAATTCAGCTTAGGTTTAACCCTTGCATCACAGAGCCGATACTACGGCTCAAACCGACCTAAAACCTTCTAAAATGGGCAAAATAAATTCACAGGCTGTTTCTTCGAATACATTTATAAAGAATTTTGCGGTATTCCGAAACAAAAACTTCAATTTGTTTTGAGTTATTTTGGTTCGAATATTACGGGAGTTTGATTTTGAAGATTTTTCGCCGAAGTTTTAACTTCCGAAAAAATTTCAAAACTAAACATCAATACAAATGTGAGATAAGCCAGTTTTTAACAGAAAAGTGTTTTGGTGCATGCAAAACACTTAACAATATAAAAAATATATTCGTATCTTGGACATATATTTTTTTTGGAAGTGAAATTGAAAATTTTACGATTGAAGATTCAGGCAACTTTTGTAACTACAGAATTTTCGAAAATATTGCTTGTAAAGAATTTTGAAGTTCGAAAATTAAACTTTCGAATTCGACAATATAGAAATTTTTGAAAACAGTTTCCGAACATTATCAAAAAATGCCCTTATTTTGTGTTCAAATATTTTTTGCAATTATTTGTTTCAAATCAACGAAAAAAACTCTTCAATATGGGCTACTTTAACTTTTCGCGTAGGTGACCACATATTTTTTATATCTATTTGAAAAATCATATTGCACTTTTTTGAATTTTTGGTCGAAACTTTTTGGAAAATATTTTGAAAAATTTTCCTCATTTCTGGTTCAGATTTCAAACTAATTTTTTTCTGGAATCCTTAGCTGCAAAATATTAGGAATGCCTTACTTCACTTATTATTAAACATGTCTACATTTTGTTTCTTCGCTTTTTGTAACTCTGAAATCATCTTTTTTGAATGAAAATACGTTGCGGAATATACAGTATGTAAAAAACAGATTATCAAGTGAGCTCAAACGGGCAACTTACTTTGAAATAACTTTTTATCGAAATTATGAAGTGGCAAAAAAGTTTCCCATGAAGACAAAAAAAATTGAAAAAGTGCAAATCTGCCAAAACATGCACCGAGGCCCTTACAAAGTGGTGGCAGGAGCCCTGCCGAATAAAACATTTTGAGCTTCAAGGTTAACAAAACCATTTTTTACAAAATGTATAAACAAAAACACATTTTTAACAAGAAAAATCATTTCTATCCAAAAATATTTCTAAAAACAAAAAAAAACCTTTTTTTTCTAACAAAAGGAACCTTTTTTTATATTTGTACATTTGCAATTTTTTCGGCTAGTCAGATAATCAAATGAAGATAGAAAAGACAAAGATTCACGCACAAGAATGGAAGTAGAGCAGATCAATAAACATTGAAAAAAATTGCGTAAAAATATTTATCAAGTAGGATTTCGTATTGTTCTTAACAAATTATGGTGTACACTCCATGGCATGGCAAAACTTCTGTCGGGAAAGACTTTGTTTATTGTTAAATCAATATGGTTTTGTTTCCAAAACCAACAGTTTCTGCAACCGTTTTCAAACCGTGTACAACTGAACAAACGATTTTTACCTAACCCAAAAATCTAATCCTTTCAACATAAAGAAAATTATTTTGTGTGCCTGAAAAGTATGGTGTAACACTTTGGACATGGCATAAAACTTTTGTCTTGTAAAAAACTAGGGTTAGGTGAAAGAAGAATAGGGTTACCTGGAACCCTACTATTTCTCACCCCAACCCTATTTTTTTCTCGGCTTACAGTTTTCTTGGTTCTGAACCGGTGTCCACTGGACACAGAATACGGCTATACGAGGTCGTGAAGTTTCTAATAACCATACAGTTTCAGATTGGTTTAGCTGAAATTATGCGCTTATAAAAACATATTTGAATTTTCTCCAATAAATAAATGTTTCAGCTGTACTGAAAAAATTTAAGCTTGAATAGCTTAATTTTCGAACGAACGAAAAATTCCGCATTTTTGTGTTCAAAAAAATTAAATAAGGCAAAGTTGTGGCCCTAAATTTAGGCTTGGCCAAAATATAATTTTCCGTGGACCACATCTCCAGTGTTCTTCACATTTTCATGAATTTTGACAGGTTATAAACTTTTAACTTTGAACAGCCTAGCACCATTCTCTCAAATTGAATTTCTCGCATAAACCCCTATTCTTCTCACCCCAACGCCATTTTTTTGCCTGATAAACGTTTTTGGCACGGTTTTTGTACCATGTCACGAGTTAGGCGTACGAATCATGGCATGAAAGTCATGCAATTTTTTATCTTCGAAATAATTTAAGATCATGCATCTTCATGTGAAATTGTGCGCCGATCACGAAGCTGATTATTTTTCAAAAATTAATTCCAAAAATAATATTTTTAATCAGGACATTTTTGTTAAAATATGTTTTTTTGTTAAAAATTTTTTTTGTTAAAAAATGTTCTGGTAAAAATGTTTTGTTAAAAAATTTTCTTGTTAAAAATTGTTTGTTAAAAATGTTTTGTTAAAAAAATTTTTTGTTAAAATGTTTTGTTAAAATGTTTTGTTAAATTATTTTCCCGTATAAGGGGGTGGTCAAAGCAAGGATCTTTCATACGGGTAGAGCCTCTAAGAATCTTCGAGCCATTTTTAGGGGTGTAGTGTCTGTAAAAAGTTTTTCTGGAAGTGAGGAGTTTCTATACTAAGTCGGACGAAAAAAAAATCGATTGGTGAGGTTTCGCGACTTTTATAAAGGGTTTTCGTGCTAGCGCCAATCTCTAGAATTTAACCCATTTTGAGAAAAATCACTCCTCGTGTCCCTAACCAGCCAATTATTGTTCCTCTCAAAAACAAAACCTCAACTTAATTCAATTAATATTGCACCTAATTAATCGATACTTTATAATTTTTCTCTTTTGTCTAGTAGAAAAAATCGTTAATTTGTCTTTTATTTTTTCATAAAGACATTTTTTCTGGATATGATAGAGCTCTATAATTAACAACCAAATTGAAAATTAAGATTAATTTCAAACCCTATATTCATGTCCATTTTTGGGATATCAACCAAGTCTTTGTCGAATTAAGGAGACGTTTAAATCCAAATGTAGATAAAAAAAAATCGAGAAATTCCAAATTTGAATTATTTTTTTCGAAGTAAATTTTTTAGTTGGAAATTATTTTGATGTACAGAAATAATGTACAGAAGCCAAAGTAAACAAAAGAAGCAAAAATACAAAATGTACAGCGGTGAAGTTTTTCCGATTTTCCTCCTCTTTTTACCCAAGACGGGTAGACAGCAAAATTGGCCTATACTTTGCTTAAGATTTGGCTGTCTAGCCGTCTGGGTAAAAAAGAGGAGAAACGAAAAGACTCACGCTGTAGTTCAAAACCACGTCAGTCATAAAATGAGTTAATAAGAAGTAATAAAGCAGGGAATGTCTGGTGCTATTTTGTTCGAATCCACTTTTCTTTGTAACCAGGCACATTGTCTGTATTGCACCTGATTTTTATTTTTTTTAAATTTTAGTGCTTTTTTTGCCATTGGGTTTTCTGACCAATATGTATTATTGAGAAGCAATGTCGAATTAACCGAGCAAACCATAACGACACTGATTTTCCAACTTTTCATTTCATCAAGAGAGCTAACAATTCAATGAACCCAGATTTTAATTCATTGTAATTTTATAATTGAAGCTGCAACTCTGGCTTCTTAACGCATTGCGTTATTGTTGGCTCACATTTTTGAACAGTATTGGACCACCAGTGAAAAGCCATGATATTGCCTCAATATGGCTGTGTACACTTAGCAGTTATAAATGGTTAATAAATTCAAAAGTACAGAAATTCTTAATAATAAGTTTTTTTATAAAGTCAAAAAGCATCTTTTTTCAAACTCTGGCATCCTTGATAAAAAATTTACGCGCAGGACAGTCCAATACAGGAACATGTATAATTTTCACATTTTACCCTAAAGTGATCAAGACATAGAATTTATCGCTTAAAAAATTTCTGGCATTATAATTATGCTTATATTTCTTGTTAGATCACAAAAATTAAAAAATACACCGTAGATATGCTCGAATTGGTATAGGGAGATGTACCTCCAAAACACTATTTTATTTGATGAGCAGTTTTCTGAAGAAAAGTTACCTAGTGGACAAAAATTCATATTTTTGAGGTTAATCTTACTGTATTTTAAGTTTTTTTTCCAAAAAACTAAACTCGTAGATTTATTAGTTTAGTTTCATAAGCTGAATTTGTCTTACAAATGAACTTGATCTGATAATGTACTTAACCAAAAAAATGTACCTAAAGTTTCAAGTTTGCGCCCTCTGGTGGGAAAACCATTTAATGAAAAGTCGCGAAACCATCAACCAATCGATTTTTTTTCGTCGACCTTAGTATAGAAACTCTCCAACTTCCAGAAAAACTTTTTCACAACACTACCCCCTTAAGTTCGCTCATCTCCAACAGCGTACATAATAAGCCAATTAAATGATGACCATGAAAAATATTAAAAAGACTACTTCGAATTTATTATAATCCGATGTTCTTGATTCTTAATATGGCTAAAATGGCAAAACCCACTGCTTTTTTATTTTAGTCGTATTATACGGACAATTTGGGAGAATAATCCACAAGATATATTTTCGAAAATGTCTAATTAACACGTTTTATTAAAAATTATGGTGAAGGCAAAATGGCCTTCAAAAAGTTTTCCTAACAATATACATTGAAACCCACATTTTCGACGCAGAAAAACTCAAATATCAAAAAGCTGGTAAGCAGATTTTTTGATCAGTGAACTCAAGCTTTAATTGGTGGTAACTTCGACTAAATCCGAACGACTTTCCATTTTCCAAGATTTCACCTCCTGTTTACTAAAATGCGCATTTTCTAAGAATTCAACAAAACATTTTAAAATCTGCACCATTCAAAATAACAAAAAAACATATTCCGCTATCTTTTCCGAAATTTATAACGGCATTCTGAAATGGAACCTAGGAGGAGATAGATTTTTATAGCGAAAACCTTGATTAGGCGGTTTGAAGTTCTAGAAAAAACTAGTTTGAAATTAAAAAATCCGCGCCAATTCAAATTACACATAATGTTCCGTGTTCATGCCAAGTTTTGAGTGAAATCGTATGCCGAGCCTAGAGAGAATAGATTTTGAAAATTCGGTTATGTGTTCTAGAACTCACCGCATGGTGGTCACCCGGGTCTACCAAAAATTATTCTGATAAATTGTTATTGTAGATCAAGGATAGATCTACCATATCCCCTATTCACACTTTTGTTAATATCCCGGCCCTACTACTTAAAAAAACACTACGTTTCCTAATGAGGGCCGGGATATTAACAAAAGTGTGAAAAGGGGATATGGCTATTCTCAAAAGTTTCCAAGCAGTTTTGTATTCTGGTAAATTGGAGTGCAAAATTACATTTATGCGACCGCTACCCCCTTAAAAATGTACAAATGAGCAAAAAAAAATCTTTATTTTGCTTGGGAAAAATGATGATTTAAAAATAATGGGCAAAAATTGCTAAGGTCGTTTTTTTTTTCAGTTGCCCACTTGTGATTTCGACTAGGAGAACTAGACAAGATAGTGACAAATGGTTTTCTGCACGTAAAACCTTGGAAAAAAATATGCGGTAGAAAATTTTTTTTTGGCTACCTAGGCTGATCACGTGACCTTAAAATTCAGATGCAAAAAAACGTTTGTCGCTATCTAGTCTAGTTCTCTCAGAACATATACCCCTTAGGGTGGGCAACCGAAAAAAAGCTACCTAACGAAAAATTGGCTAACGACAAATTGGGAAAATCTTACCTGTACTTATAGATAGAAAACACAGTATCACATATTATTTTCATAAATAAGTAGGCGTTTCCATAATTACGTTTTTAAAAAAATTTGTTTGTATTTTCACCCAAAGTTCATTAATAAATAAATTTACGTTCAGTATGTTCACGAGTATATACATCCGGGGCAAGTTGAATATCAAAGCAAAGAAAAACGAAGAAGGTGAAAAGAAAGAAGTTGATAATAGGGATGATAAAGAAATGTTGGCAATAAGCGAAAATAATAATCATGAAGATTAAGTCGTTTTAATCTCTTATATAGAAAAAAATTGAATTATTTGAACGTTTACTGTGCAGGTCATTTGATTGTGACACGAAAGTTGTACTGGATTGAAAAATAGACTATGCAAATTGAAAAAATCTTGTTATTTCTTTATTTTTTATTTTGCTCAGAGCGTTTCGATTAGTATTTTCTTGTTCTTTTGGCTTCGCCCACGCGGAAGCTACGTCATTCACGGGAATAAAGTGATAATATGTGTGAGTGCGTGGGTGAAAAATTGCGATGAAGTGTGGGTTGAATTAGGGTTTACCGCGGTAGGCCTGATCAGGCTTGTAAAAGGGAAGGGGAAGGGAACGTCCCCTCTTCCCTTCCCCGGGAAGGGAAAGGGAACCAACCTCAAGGGGAAGAAAAATTCAGGGGGATCCCCTAATATTCCCTCCAAAAAATTTGAAAAAAAATGAAAGTTTTAAACTTTAAAAATTGATTTTTCGTAGTACACAAATCCGGCTGTTGATTGGTCTAGAATTACAGTTTTTGTCTATCCAATATATAATCATTTCACTGAAAAAATTTCGCATATTGAGCAATGGATTAGGGATAGAAAATCCAGGGATAGTTCATCTCCAATGAGTTGGTTTTATCTTCTTTTTTCATCCCTTTTTATCCCCTAGCCATCCCCTTTTCTATCCCTTTTTTTGAAAAAATACGCAACATTTTTTCAATCAATTTACTTAAGCTACTACACGCCGAATTCAATAAAATCTTCTCAAAATTCGGTGCTGAATGGCACGTATCGAGGTGTGAGCCAAGTGCACAAGATTTCATCAAACAGTTTAAACATGATAATCGCGCACCTACCCATTAGTTGACATACGAGATTAATAGTGGTACTCAACGGTTTTTAATTCAGGATGGGGAAATATAAAAAGCACCAAATAGCCTCAGGAAGCGCCACAAAAGACATTTCTGAGGCTAATTTTGCAACCAAATTAAATTAAAAATATACAATCCCCTTTATCGGCCTCCGGCCGATTTGGGGCTCATTTTCAACAAAATTAAATAAAAATATAAAATCTCGCTTATCGGCCTTCGGCCGATTTGAGGCTTATTTTAAAAAAATTAAATTGAAAATATACATCCCCTTTATCGGCCTTCGGCCGATTTGGGCTCATTTTCAACAAATTAAATAAAAATATAAAATTCCGCCTTTATGGGCCGCCTAAATACCGCTAAATTTTCTCCACATTATTTTACCCTCAAAATAACTCCTTGATATTATATAAATAAAAATAAACACAGTTTTAATTTACTTCCGGTTAAACCGGAAGTGATGAGTCATCGAAAATACCGCCAATTTTTTTGAACAATATTTCACTCTCAAATATACTCTCTATTTTAGGGAAGGGAAGAGGACGATCCCCTTTCCCTTCCCTACCCTTTAAGGGGAAAGGAAGGGAATGGGGATGAGGTCCAAAGGGAACAAGGGGAAAAGGGACGGCACACGCAAAAAGGGAAAGGGAAGGGGAATAGCCAACAGGAGGGAACGTTCTCCCTCTACAAGCCTGGGGCCTGATAAACCTTTTTTTGCCTACAGTAGCTGATTTCTTGATATATTTTAGGGAATCATGACAAAAATTATCATGAAAAAACATTTTCAAAATTTCACCAGGAAAAGTGTCCAAAAACGCAAAACCGTTTTTTTGAAATTGCCTATCAGTTGGCTTGAACATATTCTCGAATATATTTTGAAAAACAAAGCCAAATGATATGCAATTTCTAAAAACGTTTGTGTTCATGAACACTTTCCTGGTGAAATTTTGGAAAACATTTTTGCACAATTTCTTAGAACATATCAAAAAATCAGCTACCGTAGGCAAAAAAGTTTTGTCGGGCCTACCTTAGTTAAGGGCCTCGGTGCATTTTGACAGATTTGCACTTTTCATTTTTTTCCTGCGTGATGGGAAACTTTTTCCCACTTCGAAATTTTTAAATAAAAACTTTTTCGAACGTAAGTACTTTGTATAATCTGATTTTCTTCAGATCGATTAGTTTTACTTTATAAATCGTCTTTAAAAAAAAACACTCTAAAAACGCGCGTTTGCTATCAAAGGTGTCTAAATTACAGTAAAATTTATTATTTATTTTAATTACTTAGAAGCCCTAATACGGTCTAATTTATTTAATTTAATTTTATACGATTTCTACGTCAAAATCGAAAATTTTAAATTTTTGAAAAAAGACGGAAAAAAAACGAAATTTTAGCACATCGAAAGAAAATATTTCTTCATGAGTTTAATTTATTAAATTTGACGTGGTGGATGGGTCGGCTTACCAATTTGACAAGTTAAGGTGTGATAAAATTTTTTCAATTCTTGATAAAAGAGGGCTTTGATGGACTCTGCCAAACCGTAGTTTCGTTTCAAAAAGTATGATTCAGAGTATAAACAAGAGCGAAGAAACAAAACGAAGACATATTGGAATATAGTGAAAGTAGCCACTTCCAATTTTGTAGCTAAGGATTCCAAAAAAATAAGTTTGAAAATTTTGAACAAGAAATGAGAAAAATTTCAAAAATATTTTAATTATTTGTGACCAAAATCACTAAACCATGTCAATATTATTTCAAAGAGCATATCAAAAATATGAGGTCACCTAGTGGAAAAGTTAAAGTAGCCATTTTGTAGAGTTTTTTCGTTGATTTGATACAAATATAGAAAAAAAAATTTTGAACGAAAAATACGACATTTTTCATAATGTCGGAACTTTTATCGAAAATTCACATAATTTGTCAAATTTGAAAAGTTTAATCTGAACTCAAAATTTTGTTCAAAAGCCACAATGCAAAAATTCGCTAGTTACAAAAGTTGCCTGGATTAGAAACATCACTTTATGGTATATTAAGAAGAATATACTCACCTGTAAAAAGTTTTTCATCAAGAGCCCGTATCTGTCAAAATGCACCGAGGCCCTTAACCCCTGGAATCACAGAAAAAAAGTTCCGCCAAGGCACCAGAGCCGATATATCGGCTCTACTTTGGACGTTGTTTACAGAAAGTTCAAGGTAGTTGAAGCCGATTACTTTTGGAATAGGAAGTTGAAAAGTTATATTTTTGCATTAGTCATTTCAAATTCTAGAATTTTGATTTTAGTTCTAGAAAATATAGTGGAAAACCAAGGTGTAGGATATCACGTGATACGTGCTCATCGTAGTCTTCACAAATTTTATTTATTACCAACGCTCAAGTATCTGCCCTACGTGACACTCTATCCGATTAGATCTATATATCACCAATCAAAAGTATTTTTAAAAAAGTAAAAAAAAAATGATGAAAAAATCACAATATTCTATGAAAATGGCTAATTTTCCAAATAAAAGCAGATTGATATACTTTTAATTATATTTTTAATTACATATATATATAGTATTCAATGACAGTGTGGACAATTTTTGATTGATTAAATAATTTTTATAATAAATAATTTTTTCATGGAATAGTTAAATTGAAAATTTTGAAAATTCACTTCCAAAAAAAAATATCTGTCCCAAGATACGAATAATTTTACTGTTAAGTGTTTTGTATGCACAAAACACTTCCTAAAAACTGGCAAATCTCACATTTGTATTTGATGTCTAGTTTCGAAATAATTTTTCCGGAAGTAAAACTTCGGCGAAAATCTCAAAAATCCAACTTCCCGTAAAATTCGAATCAAATATCTCAAAAAAATTGAGTATTTTTCGGAATCACCGCAAAATTCTTTATAATGTATTCGGAAGAAAACAATTATTGACATTTTTTTTGACCTTTCTTTAAGAATTTAGGTAAGGCTTGAGCCGATATATCGGCTCTATGATTCCAAGGGTTAACCGTATACATAGGGCTAACGCATTGTAAAAACCCTACTCCTCCGATATCTTTCGAAATTTGATATGAAATTTTGAATTATGCGGCCTAATTAAGCTCTTTACATGTGAATACATGTACCTGAAATCCGTCGAGTCGTTTAGCTCCTAGTGATCAAAACATGTTATTTAGGAGGGTCACTAAAAAGCATACTCCTCCGTCAACATTCATGACAACATTTCTCGTTAAAATTGCTGGTATGAACGTTTTGCTATATCNCTTTATCACACTTTGGTTAATAAATGAAGATGAATTAGCCAAAATTTTTATTTAATTCCGCGTTTGAAAACGACTTATTCAAGCACTGAGCAAATATATTTAGAGGAAATAAATTGAAAACAATGGTCCGAATAAGACCATTAGTTCCAATTTTTTAACAATAACTGATAATTAAACAATTTCAGTAATCTCAGGAAAACAAACTAAAATTGGTCCGATTCGGGCCAATTTTATTTTATTATTCACTAGATATTTGTGCTCAGTTTGAGCTATCTAAAAACTTAATCGGATGAATCGTTTTCGAAAGCCGAATTATATAAAATTTTTGGCTGATTCACCTTCATTTATTGACTAAGGTGTGATAAAGGGATATCCCTTTTCAAACCAAAAATTCAGTATTTTCAACAGCATTTTACATGCACCATGTACTCAAGCGTCCTGACAGTTAATCAAACGCCATGAGAAAAATAGTCAAATCATAGGTGTCAGGACGTTTGAGTACAGGGATTGGCGTTTTAAAAATCAAAACTGGATCGTATCGTTTCAAGAGGGGGTGAAATAAAAAATGGATCGTATCGTATCTATAAGAACTAAATAATAACTGGATCGTATCGGATCTAGAGGGGGTGAAATGAAAACTAGATCGTATGGTATCTAGAGGGGTGAAATAAAAATGAGATCGTATCTCAAAAAAAAACGATCCGATCTGAAAATAACGATACGATCTAATTATGCCGATCCGTATTTGAGTACGTGGTGTAAGAATAAAATTGATGCAAATAGAATCAAAAGAATCCAGATCCCAAAATAGTTCGTACTGCGAGACATCAGGTAAAATAAAATACAGTGGGTCACTAGTAGTGCCTTACAAGTCAAAGCAGCTTTACAGTTTCAAAATAATTATGCTCAAACGGAGTGCTTTACACCGTATGGGTCTATTGACCCACTGTAGAACAAGCTATAAAATTTGACAATGAATTTATGCAGCGTAAATAAAAAATAACTTTATTCTTCAAATTGTACAATAAATACAATTGATAAAAATGATAATTAAGCTTTGGTTTCTCATTTACTTCGGTTCATCTTCTTTTGTGCTTTGCGGTCTAAATTTTTGTTTAATTTCACACTACTATTATTAGTAGTAATTTACTACCGTTAGTTTCATAAGGTTATAACTTATAAGCGTTGATGTTCGATTATAGCCTTGAGTCATGACCACTTTTGTTTTTTTAGGTCAAGTTTAGTGCATCGTATACCCAGAAAATTAAAAAAAATAGATAACTGGTTAAACAGTTGGATAGAAATGATTTTGGTTTACCAACTCTCTTGGGACATTTGTATAGCAACGTTTCGATATTTGATTTTCAGGCTTGAATTACTTTCTAAACCCTGCCCTGCGCTAGGGTGTCCGCAGTCGAGCAAAATTTTGAGATCAAACACCTTGCGGTCAAAATTAAAAATTTTCATAATGGAATTTTTTGTTCCTTATCGAATTTCGCACCTGGAAAGCTTTACACACTACCCTGCGCACGATGTAATATCGTCGATGTTTGATGACCTACCTGCACTTCTTTGACTTTTGAAGCACAATCTTGACGATGATTAATCAAAATAGAAATGAAACGTCGAAAAGAATATACATTGTAATGTATGCATTTGTAATGAAAATTTTTTTTTTGATGAATTTGGTATACTTGAAATTTCATCTAAATAATGCATCTTCGGTCTGATAAACATCTACCGAATATCCTATTTCCAATCAAAGTGAATCTTGAAAATGAGGGTAGTCTCACTCAGTGATTGTCTTACTGATTGCGCTAGTGATTACGCACCAATCAACTTTGGCGCTTCCAATATCAAGCACCCTTGCATTTTATCATACCCAAGACAATCATTAAGACAACACTAGTGGGATTCGAACACGCGCTATAGAGATTATTCTCATTTTCAAGATTCACAAGCAAAAAAGTTATTGCTTAAATTCAAAATTGAGAGAACTTTCTAGGTATTTTTTCGATATTCTATTGACCAAAATGAAAAATCCTCATGAATTTTTGATCTCTATGTTTCATATCACAACGGCGCAGGTGGGGCCCAACCACGGGGGTTCAGCAAGTCTACAGTATAATTTGTAATATAACTGTAATATTCTGAAGTATACCACAGTCAACGCTGTAAACTTACGTGTAAACTGACGAAGACGGTGAATAGCTCTCAGTTGGAGAATTTTCATCTTGACTGGATGGACTGTAATTTCTGGTCGGTGGTGTTCTAGAAATTATAAAAAATTTAAAAATAACTCATTTTTTGTATTTACCGTTCATATGATGGACTATTAGGTGAGTAAACGGCTTGCGTTGCCACTGGAGAATAATTTGGTGATTGTGGCGAGTATGCTGGACTAGATGGGCTAAAAACATTTGTTAATGAGAGTGAGAGCCCTACTCACTGAGGGTGGTCAAGGAAGTTTTCAGGTTGCGAAAAGTTGGCTTTGTGCTATTGCGATTTTCTTTAAAATTTGATACGATACCAGATAAAATACGAGAACAAAATGTAAAATCTAAAAAATTTTCCCAATTTTATTGTTCGACCTTTTAAAGCACTCTGAAGAGGTTCAGAACTTGGAGATACGAACATCATTTTCGACAAAAACATTAAATTTTGTCAAAATTTGCATAAACCTTTTTTTATTCCAAATTTTTTATTTTTGGAAAATTTTTGGCCACCCTAATAATGAGTTAAGGGGGTAGCAGCGATGTGGCAGATTGGAACATTTTATTTTTATCTTCTTTGAAAGTGTTCCTTCTTGCAAACGTTTATATTTTTAATTTCTCCACATAACTAAGTATCTGTAAAAATATCAAAAACCACTTTTCATTGGAGCTCCATTTCCAACTAAACCCGATGTAAGAATTTTTTTTGAAGACGATATTTATAAATTTCAGACATTTTTGGGTGTAATTCGCTAAAAAGTGGGTAAATTATGTGTCGTAAATTTACTCAGTAGTTGAGAAACGATATTCGCTTGATCCTTCTATCGGTTGAAATACGGAAACCAAATAGATATCAGAAAATTTCACAAGTGATTCGGTCTAATTTTTTAAGGAGAGTTCAAAAAACCACTTATAAAAATTTTTGAACTTGATTTGCGGAAAATTTTCATAATCTTTCTAAAAAAGTCGACAAAAAATGACAAATAAACATTTTATGATTTCTCAAACAGCAGTCAGAAAATATGTAGACATGCATGAAAAAAGTTAAAGTGACTTTTTTTTCGTTTTAATTCACAGATTTCAAAAAATAAATCAGAAAAAATTTTGGACGAAAAATGCGTCAAATTTTTTTAATGCTTTGATTTTTTTGAAAATTTTACGAATTAAAAAATAAAAGTTCGAACTGAAATCTTTCCTTGAATAGATAAAAAATGATTTTAATGAGCTGGTACACATTTATTCTGTTTCAGCTAACGATAATAAGCACAAAAAAATAAATCAACTAATTATTTTCGTAAATTAAATTGACGCCAGTATACCACATCGCTGCAACCCCCTTAAAAAGGTTTCGACTTACCTGTATCTGGGACTGCTTGGCGAGTAATTCGTTGGTGATGCATACGTATTAGGTGCTTTGTAAAGTGGGTTTGTTGGCGAATATGATGGCGACGAAGGACTATAAGTTGGGCTTGCTGGGCTATATCTTGGAGAAGACGGAGAATAATTTGGCGAAGATGGACTGAACAAATTTATTGATGAAATATTTAATTTATGAGCGCCAATTTTAAAAAAGGAATATTTTCATGAACAGTCCTCGTTGCCTTACTCGTACATCTTTGTACTACAGTGGTTGTCTAGATAATGCCCCTCTGACTAGATAAAGCCCCCTTTCTAAGCATATAAAAAAATAAAAGGGTATTTTTTATTTACTTTCTTAGAAACTTTCACATAGAAACTTCACATAGAAATTTCACATAGAAACTTTCAAAAAATAATTTGATCATCGACTAAAATTAAAAATCGAAAAAATGCAAAATAATGAAATACAATTTCTTGATGCATTAACTTTCATCGAAAATGTCTCGATGATTTGCGGATAATATATTCTAGAAATAGTTATTCAACCTGGCTCATAGAGCAAAAAATAAAGATATTTTTAGAAAATGATAAGAAACCTCCCCGTGAAGAAAAGTTTCATACTTTTTGTCTTGATTATAATTCTCACCGTGTAGATTTTTATGCAAAACAGTTAATCAAAAAAATGAAAAAAAAACACCCGAAATAAGCATTAATTTATGCTATCGCAGTAGAAAAATAACACAATTATATTCCTACACATTTAAACCAATTCCAAATATATTTACAACCACACACTGCGTATATAAATTCCAATGTATGTGTTCTTATGCTTATAT
>SCLH01002349.1:42696-57514 GCA_004367855.1 Oikopleura vanhoeffeni
AAAATAAGAGCACAAGAACACAACCAACTCAGTAAATCATCAGGAATTTTAGAAAATATTTTAAACTGTGAAACATACAAAAATAAAAAAAAAACATTTTCTCAATGAATTCAAAAATATTCCTTTTAAGAAACACCGTTAAAATTGACAGAACTTCAAAAATAAAATGAATTTTACAGATCGCATTACACTATTTTACAAAAAACTTTCGGAATGGTTATGATCTTCTCCGGTCTGAAGCATTCTATATATCCGTATGTTTCGACCGTAATTAAACATCCAAGTCAACAGTGTTGACTCAACACCCAGAAGTATTTTAAACTTTTTTGAAATTCGCGCTTTTAAATTTATTTGAAATTCGCGCTTTTAATTTTTTTTTATTCGAAATATCAAAAATGATCCCTAGTGGGCCTTTTATATCAGGCATCATAACTTTGAGAAAGTGACCAATGAAATCGCGGGATGCTTGAATTAAGTCGACAATCGAGTAATGTGACTGAACACTGGCTCAAAGTTATGACGCCTGATATAAAATGCCCACTAGGGATCATTTTCGATATGCCCAGTGTCTCAATAAATTATATTTAGATAAAAAAAATTCTAGATTATTGCTGAACTTGACTTTATATATATTTTCTCAGAAAAAAACTTATTATGTTAGTTAAATGTTGCAGCAACATTGTTGCTTGATAATAAATAAACGAAAATGTTCGCACTTTTGAAAAATTTCATAGAAACCTTCGAAAAAATTCCAAAAATATTTTTTATTTATTCTCATAGAAAGCTTCGAATTATTATCGTTTTCGAAATACCATAAAAAATTACAAGTTAAAAACATTGAACACTGATTTTGGTGGTTTCAAAATTTGAAACACTGAAAAAACAAACTTAACATAAATTACAAGTTTCTTTTGCAACAAAAAAAGATATAAAACTGCTGAGTCAGCAGTGCTGACTGTTTTGGCTGATTTCAAAGATATGCGATAAATCTGGCGATAGAAAAGCTTTCGTCTTGCAAAAAAATTGGGGACAAATCACAAAAAAGAACTCAGTAAAACATTCATTACAATTTTCACCGTTTGTGTTATAAAACAAATTCTAAATTGAAAGTTTTCTACAAAATAGAGCAATAATAATCTACAATGAAGCTTTCTAAGCAAAAGTATAGGGAGGTTCTCTACTTGGTACGACTTCCTTACTGGTACAACTTTTTGGGTCGGTATTAGGGTGGACGGTGGCCACGGACTTTATACGTTACTGAGTAAATTCTGAAAAAATCAGCGTTACAATCTATTTTTAGTGAGTCGGTGGTCACCCTAGTCGGTATTTGTACCAGTAAGGGAGTGACTGTAATATACAGTTTGAGAACTCTATTAAAAACGTAATAAAAGCGTTAAAATACCTGTAAGATGGAGAATCCGGGCTATAGCCAGGTGATGTTGGACTATAACTGGGACTTGTTGGGTTATAACTTGGGCTAGTTGGGGAATATGCTGGACTTGATGGAGAATAAGATGGTGATGTTGGACTAAAATTAGCATTTAACATTAATTTTGATATCACCGGAAATTTTAATTGGTTTTAGTTTTGAAAGGGGTTGTGGGTGTGAAAAACAATTTGCGGGTTTTGAGGACAAATATCTGTAATAATAAACATTGTAAAACCCTAGGGTTTATGTATAATATTAATTATGTATAATATAATATAGTATACCCATTTTCACACTATGTGGAATATCCCGGCCCTACTACTAAAAACACACTACGTTTACTATACAGGGCCGGGATATTCCGTAAAGTGTGAATAGGGGATATACATACCGCAAACAAACGAAGATCATATTGTTTATTATGATCGGAGATTGAAGGCCAAAAACAAAAATAATTATTTTTTTGGAAACTAGGGAAAATATGCAAATATTTGCTCGACCAACCAGAAAGACCATACAAATATGGTGATGTTTTTCTTTTCGTTTAGTTTTAAAGATGGAAAAACTATTTAACCCCCTCACACCCATTGACTAACTGAAGGCGAAAAAAATTTCGGGGGCCAAAACGGCGCAGAAATAACATCGTCACAGACCTACAATTCATATGCGTTATAGAGTTTGCAATTTTATTTCCAAAAATATTGTTGAAAATTTTATACGATTAGCCGTTCGAAAGATATCTTTTCCTACTTTTTTGTAGGATTTTCGCAAAAATTTCTTAAAAAATTAATTGTGTGAAAACGATACATAAATTCAAAATTCTGAGGAAGCCAATTTTTAGGAAAGTATTTCAGAATTCTTTTGATATAAGTTTATTTTTTCCTGCAGTCTCTACACGAAGAATAATTTTTTCACAAGTGATTTTTATGAAACTCAAAATAATGAAAAAAAAAATTTTTTTAAAAAATAATTTTCCGCAAAAATTGAACGGCAATTTAACTCAAATAAAGCCGACAAAGACAAATCGATCAAGTGTAGAACATAAGTGGTACTGATTTTGAGTTATCAGATGATTAAAAATATTTTTTACATTATGCTGCATATATTTTGACGCGCGGCGATATGAATAATTGTTTTTGTTAGCGATCGAGATATTTAATTTCAAATTTGAGACAAACTATAAATAGCTAGAGTTTCACTTGTAAATTTGTAACTTATATGTCAATGTAAAAAAGTATGGTTTCTAAGAAATACAAGGTGAGTGAATCTCTATTTTCCCTGGCAGTTATAGAGTTCACAGACTTCGAATTTAAAATGTTATGTGTTATTTACTTAATTCTATCCTTGATCTCAATCAGTGAAAAATAAGTTAATTGATATCACTTCCAGTTTTCCCGTGATAAGCGCTCAACGTATTGCCTTTAGATAGGCTTTTGGGTGTGAGGCGAATTCTTCGTTTCTGGGTGTGAGGAGGTTAAGGATTTTATTCGGCACGCAATATGAACGCAAACTGTTGATATCATTTTGAAATTCATTTTAATCAATTCGCTTCAGAATAGCGAAAATAAATTTGAGCTAATTTTGACGATGTGAAATAAGAAACTTCAAAACTCAAAAATGGTATCGATGTTTTTAAGCTATGGCCTCAAATCGTATATTATCTGCGTTAAAACTGTTTATGATTATCAAATGTGCCTACTTTAATAATAAAGTAATTTTGGTCAAACTTGTATTCTTGTTTTACTTTTAGTTGATAACCTAGAAGAGGGTTATTTCATATCTTGTAGAGAATTTTTTCTGGTCATTTTAAGATCAAGGAGTTTTTAGTTCCAAAAAAAACTGTTTAAAGTGCGAAAAGTGACCTTTTAGTCCTTGGGTTCTCACGGGAGTTGAAATAGTGGTATCAGAAATAAAATAAACTGACTCGACAGCGAAGGGTTTTCTACAGCGGTAAGATTTGCAACGTTATCGGATGTACCAGCTGGTCAAAATTGACCGGTAAAGTATAGCTTTCGGTACCGGAAGTGATATTTCAATAATTTACATGTACCAAAAGATGCGCAATTATCGGTTTCCGGAAACAGTATTATGAACTAGAGGTCATAAGTGATCGCAAGGTGGCGCTAGAAGGCAATTTATAGCATGGGAAAATATCACTTTCGGTTTTCACACAGAATATAAAATTAAACAGTTGTTTTTCGAAAAAATCTCAAAACCAAAAAAAATCCTGGGTCTTAAAATGATCAGAAAAAAATTCTCTACAAGATAGCTTAAAAACATCGATACCCATTTTTGAGTTTTGAAATTTATTATTTCAAATCGTCTTTATGAGTCTCATACAAAAGCATACCCCTCTCTGGATTTTTAACCTACTGCGGAGANTTTTTTTATTCCAAATTTTTTATTTTTGGAAAATTTTTGGCCACCCTAATAATGAGTTAAGGGGGTAGCAGCGATGTGGCAGATTGGAACATTTTATTTTTATCTTCTTTGAAAGTGTTCCTTCTTGCAAACGTTTATATTTTTAATTTCTCCACATAACTAATATCTGTAAAAATATCAAAAACCACTTTTCATTGGAGCTCCATTTCCAACTAAACCCGATGTAAGAATTTTTTTTGAAGACGATATTTATAAATTTCAGACATTTTTGGGTGTAATTTCGCTAAAAAGTGGGTAAATTATGTGTCGTAAATTTACTCAGTAGTTGAGAAACGATATTCGCTTGATCCTTCTATCGGTTGAAATACGGAAACCAAATAGATATCAGAAAATTTCACAAGTGATTCGGTCTAATTTTTTAAGGAGAGTTCAAAAAACCACTTATAAAAAAATTTTGAACTTGATTTGCGGAAAATTTTCATAATCTTTCTAAAAAAGTCGACAAAAAATGACAAATAAACATTTTATGATTTCTCAAACAGCAGTCAGAAAATATGTAGACATGCATGAAAAAAGTTTAAGTGACTTTTTTTTCGTTTTAATTCACAGATTTCAAAAAATAAAACAGAAAAAATTTTGGACGAAAAATGCGTCAAATTTTTTTAATGCTTTGATTTTTTTGAAAATTTTACGAATTAAAAAAATAAAGTTCGAACTCAAATCTTTCCTTGAATAGATAAAAAATGATTTTAATGAGCTGGTACACATTTATTCTGTTTCAGCTAACGATAATAAGCACAAAAAAATAAATCAACTAATTATTTCGTAAATTAAATTGACGCCAGTATACCACATCGCTGCAACCCCTTAAAAAGGTTTCGACTTACCTGTATCTGGGACTGCTTGGCGAGTAATCGTTGGTGATGCATACGTATTAGGTGCTTTGTAAAGTGGGTTTGTTGGCGAATATGATGGCGACGAAGGACTATAAGTTGGGCTTGCTGGGCTATATCTTGGAGAAGACGGAGATAATTTGGCGAAGATGGACTGAACAAATTTATTAATGAAATATTTAATTTATGAGCGCCAATTTTAAAAAAGGAATATTTTCATGAACAGTCCTCGTTGCCTTACTCGTACATCTTTGTACTACAGTGGTTGTCTAGATAATGCCCCTATGACTAGATAAAGCCCCCTTTCTAAGCATATAAAAAATAAAAGGGTATTTTTTATTTACTTTCTTAGAAACTTTCACATAGAAACTTCACATAGAAATTTCACATAGAAACTTTCAAAAAATAATTTGATCATCGACTAAAATTAAAAATCAAAAAAATGCAAAATAATGAAATACAATTCTTGATGCATTAACTTTCATCGAAAATGTCTCGATGATTTGCGGATAATATATTCTAGAAATAGTTATTCAACCTGGCTCATAGAGCAAAAAATAAAGATATTTTTAGAAAATTATAAGAAACCTCCCCGTGAAGAAAATTTTCATACTTTTTGTCTTGATTATAATTCTCACCGTGTAGATTTTTATGCAAAACAGTTAATCAAAAAAATGAAAAAAAAACACCCGAAATAAGCATTAATTTATGCTATCGCAGTAGAAAAATAACACAATTATATTCCTACACATTTAAACCAATTCCAAATATATTTACAACCACACACTGCGTATATAAATTCCAATGTATGTGTTCTATGCTTATATTGGCCATTCAAAAATAATTTTAAAAATAAGAGCACAAGAACACAACCAACTCAGTAAATCATCAGGAATTTTAGAAAATATTTTAAACTGTGAAAATACAAAAATAAAAAAAAACATTTTCTCAATGAATTCAAAAATATTCCTTTTAAGAAACACCGTTAAAATTGACAGAACTTCAAAAATAAAATGAATTTTACAGATCGCATTACACTATTTTACAAAAAACTTTCGGAATGGTTATGATCTTCTCCGTCTGAAGCATTCTATATATCCGTATGTTTCGACCGTAATTAAACATCCAAGTCAACAGTGTTGACTCAACACCCAGAAGTATTTTAAATTTATTTGAAATTCGCGCTTTTAATTTTTTTTATTCGAAATATCAAAAATGATCCCTAGTGGGCCTTTTATATCAGGCATCATAACTTTGAGAAAGTGACCAATGAAATCGCGGGATGCTTGAATTAAGTCGACAATCGAGTAATGTGACTGAACACTGGCTCAAAGTTATGACGCCTGATATAAAATGCCCACTAGGATCATTTTCGATATGCCCAGTGTCTCAATAATTATTATTTAGATAAAAAAAATTCTACAGTAATTATTGCTGAACTTGACTTTATATATATTTTCTCAGAAAAAAAACTTATTATGTTAGTTAAATGTTGCAGCAACATTGTTGCTTGATAATAAATAAACGAAAATGTTCGCACTTTTGAAAAATTTCATAGAAACCTTCGAAAAAATTCCAAAAATATTTTTAATTATTTTCATGGAAAGCTTCGAATTATTATCGTTTTCGAAATACCATAAAAAATTACAAGTTAAAAACATTGAACACTGATTTTGGTGGTTTCAAAATTTGAAAACACTGAAAAAACAAACTTAACATAAAATTACAAGTTTCTTTTGCAACAAAAAAGATATAAAACTGCTGAGTCAGCAGTGCTGACTGTTTTGGCTGATTTCAAAGATATGCGATAAATCTGGCGATAGAAAAGCTTTCGTCTTGCAAAAAAATTGGGGACAAATCACAAAAAAGAACTCAGTAAAACATTCATTACAATTTTCACCGTTTGTGTTATAAACAAATTCTAAATTGAAAGTTTTCTACAAAATAGAGCAATAATAATCTACAATGAAGCTTTCTAAGCAAAAGTATAGGGAGGTTCTCTACTTGGTACGACTTCCTTACTGGTACAACTTTTTGGGTCGGTATTAGGGTGGACGGTGGCCACGGACTTTATACGTTACTGAGTAAATTCTGAAAAAATCAGCGTTACAATCTATTTTTAGTGAGTCGGTGGTCACCCTAGTCGGTATTTGTACCAGTAAGGGAGTGACTGTAATATAAAGTTTGAGAACTCTATTAAAAACGTAATAAAAGCGTTTAAAATACCTGTAAGATGGAGAATCCGGGCTATAGCCAGGTGATGTTGGACTATAACTGGGACTTGTTGGGTTATAACTTGGCTAGTTGGGGAATATGCTGGACTTGATGGAGAATAAGATGGTGATGTTGGACTAAAATTAGCATTTAACATTAATTTTGATATCACCGGAAATTTTAATTGGTTTTAGTTTTGAAAGGGGTTTGGGTGTGAAAAACAATTTGCGGGTTTTGAGGACAAATATCTGTAATAATAAACATTGTAAAACCCTAGGGTTTATGTATAATATTAATTATGTATATATATAATATAGTATACCCATTTTCACACTATGTGGAATATCCCCGGCCCTACTACTAAAAACACACTACGTTTACTATACAGGGCCGGGATATTCCGTAAAGTGTGAATAGGGGATATACATACCGCAAACAAACGAAGATCATATTGTTATTATGATCGGGATTGAAGGCCAAAAACAAAAAAATTATTTTTTGGAAACTAGGGAAAATATGCAAATATTTGCTCGACCAACAGGAAGGCCATACAAATATGGTGATGTTTTTTTTTCGTTTATTTTAAAGATGGAAAAACTATTTAACCCCCTCACACCCATTGACTATCTGAAGGCGAAAAAAATTCGGGGGCCAAAACGGCGCAGAAATAACATCGTCACAGACCTACAATTCAAATGCGTCATAGAGTTTGCAATTTTATTTCCAAAAATATTGTTGAAAATTTCATACGATTAGCCGTTCGAAAGATATCTTTTCCTACTTTTTTTTAGGATTTTTTGCAAAAATTTCTTAAAAAATTAATTTTGTGAAAACGATACATAAAATCAAAATTCTGAGGAAGCCAATTTTTAGGAAAGTATTCCAGAATTCTTTTGATATAAGTTTATTTTTTCTGCAGTCTCTACATGAAGAATAATTTTTTCACAAGTGATTTTTATGAAACTCAAAATAATGAAAAAAAAAATTTTTTAAAAAATAATTTTCCGCAAAAATTGAACGGCAATTTAACTCAAATAAAGCCGACAAAGACAAATCGATCAAGTGTAGAACATAAGTGGTACTGATTTTGAGTTATCAGATGATTAAAAATATTTTTTACATTATGCTGCATATATTTTGACGCGCGGCGATATGAATAATTGTTTTTGTTAGCGATCGAGATATTTAATTTCAAATTTGAGACAAACTATAAATAGCTAGAGTTTCACTTGTAAATTTGTAACTTATATGTCAATGTAAAAAAGTATGGTTTCTAAGAAATACAAGGTGAGTGAATCTCTATTTTCCCTGGCAGTTATAGAGTTCACAGACTTCGAATTTAAAATGTTATGTGTTATTTACTTAATTCTATCCTTGATCTCAATCAGTGAAAAATAAGTTAATTGATATCACTTCCAGTTTTCCCGTGATAAGCGCTCAACGTATTGCCTTTAGATAGGCTTTTGGGTGTGAGGCGAATTCTTCGTTTCTGGGTGTGAGGAGGTTAAGGATTTTATTCGGCACGCAATATGAACGCAAACTGTTGATATCATTTTGAAATTCATTTTAATCAATTCGCTTCAGAATAGCGAAAATAAATTTGAGCTAATTTTGACGATGTGAAATAAGAAACTTCAAAACTCAAAAATGGGTATCGATGTTTTTAAGCTATGGCCTCAAATCGTATATTATCTGCGTTAAAACTGTTTATGATTATCAAATGTGCCTACTTTAATAATAAAGTAATTTTGGTCAAACTTGTATTCTTGTTTACTTTTAGTTGATAACCTAGAAGAGGGTTATTTCACTATCTTGTAGAGAATTTTTTCTGGTCATTTTAAGATCAAGGAGTTTTTGGTTTTGAGATTTTTTCCAAAAAAAACTGTTTAAAGTGCGAAAAGGACCTTTAGTCCTTGGGTTCTCACGGGAGTTGAAATAGTGGTATCAGAAATAAAATAAACTGACTCGACAGCGAAGGGTTTTCTACAGCGGTAAGATTTGCAACGTTATCGGATGTACCAGCTGGTCAAAATTGACCGGTAAAGTATAGCTTTCGGTACCGGAAGTGATATTCAATAATTTACATGTACCAAAAGATGCGCAATTATCGGTTTCCGGAAACAGTATTATGAACTAGAGGTCATAAGTGATCGCAAGGTGGCGCTAGAAGGCAATTTATAGCATGGGAAAATATCACTTTCGGTTTCACACAGAATATAAAATTAAAACAGTTGTTTTCGAAAAAATCTCAAAACCAAAAAAAATCCAGGGTTTAAAATGATCAGAAAAAAAATCTCTACAAGATAGCTTAAAAAACATCGATACCCATTTTTTGAGTTTTAAAATTTATTATTTCAAATCGTCTTTATGAGTCTCATACAAAAAGCATACCCCTCTCTGGATTTTTAACCTACTGCGGAGAGCTGTTAGTAACAGCCTGTTACTGTGGGAACATTTATTTTTGTGTTATTTTTGTTGCAAAAATGACACTTTTTAATTATACAAATGATATATTTTCAAAACGATAAAAAGGTACTTTTTTAATGAAATCTAAAATTAATTGCACCGTTCTACTTCAAATTATTTTTAAATGTATTTTCAGAAAGGAACATTAGAATTAAACCGAGAATTTTTTGATATTATTAACTATTACTTTTGTTGGAATTTTATTTTTATTTTGAACAAAGTTTATAATTATAACCTGTAACTTGGAGATTGACTATTGTAAGCTGGTGATGTTGGACTGTAGCTTGGGCTTGTTGGACTATAACTAGGACTTGTAGGCGAATAATTAGTAGATGGAGAATAACTCTGATCTCCAGAGCTATACCGAGGACTAGTCGGAGAATAACTTGGACTTGTTTCGGGTGGCCACGGATTCTCAAAAATTAGCACAAAGTCCTGAAATTGTGACAAAATGTTTGCCAATACCTGAAATAGAAAAAATCGGAAAAATGCGGTGTCGGAATCTGATTTGACATATTCGCGGTGATATCCTGTTCAGAGTGAAAAAACACAAGCGTCCCTGATTGGCCGACAGGCGGCCTGTACACTCACCTGTCGCGACGCGTTGCTTAAAATCCCTATCACCCCCTCCCAGACTTGTCATGACATCTCTCTCTCCGTTTTTTTGTTTTTTCACTCTGAACAGGATATATTTTGAAAACTAAGAAATTATCAGAAAAACCGAAAACACATTTGTAGATCTATCCGGGACTATCCCTGATCTTGTAAAATTGTACATCACAGATTATTTTTGACGATTACACTAATAGTTACAGTATCGTTATGAGAAGACCCTACGTAACTTCATAATTTATCTCCTCCTAGACGATATTTCCAAATTAGCTTGAATTTTCACAGAACACGGAAAGATAGCATGCCGATATTTAAGCACAAGCCTTTATCAATACGGCGACTAAACAATTCTAGAACGGCACATAACCGACGTTTTTTGACAAGAGCATGAGGTTTTTAGAAATATCTTGTTAAAATTCGAAATAAAAAATTTTCAAGGTCACGTAAAAAAATGTCCCAAAAAAATGTGTCCCTCTAGGGTCTGAAGTTAAGAGTGCTTAAAAGGTCGGAGAAGTAAAGTTCTACACATTTTGAGATTTTTAAACCTTTTTCTCATGCTTTAGTATTGTAACAAACTTTAAAGAAAATTGTGATTACGCCGACTTTTTGCAACCTGAAAAATCCTTGGTCACCCTAGACTTGTTGGTGAATAGCTTGGACTTGTTGGTGAATACGATGGACTCGTTGGCGAATAAGATGGACTTGTTGGACTATATGATGGACTAGTGGGAGAGTAAGATGGACTTGTAGGGGAATAACTTGGACTTGTTGGACTATACGATGGACTGGTTGGAGAATATGATGGGCTGGTAGGTGAGTACCCCAACGTTCCCGGAGAATAAGTTGGGCTGCTAGGGCTGTTAGAAGGTTTCAGAAACAAATTAAAAAAAATAAAACATCAATGTGAATTTATCTAGGCTGTCCAAAGTCGAGCAAATTTGTATTTCAGAAATTATATTTATGTAAACTGAATTCTGATTGGTTGCGATTCAAACCAATTATAATCCAGAAAATTTTCATGCACTTTTTTATTGAATCATAAAATATATATTTCTATACAATCATTTCCATAAGTTCCAGATCGAGTGTAGAAAATTATTCCCCCTCATTACTCATGTGCTTCTAGAAGCAATTTAATTGGATAAAATATTTAGCGGGGCAATAGGCTATTGCCGCAATAGCTAGAGAATTTGCGGTTCTCTGATTGGCCTTCCACGTTATTCTTTCGAACGTATGACGAATATTTTGCATCAAAAAGGGTGCTCTCGGAGTGTGATGTATCATTTTTACCAAGTTTTTTTTCGGCGTTTTAAAATCGCTGAAATTGCCAAATTTTAGATAGATTCGCTTTTCAGCGCCTTCAATCTACTTTGATCATGTGCCTTATCTCCACTATGATAGAGGCTCTATCACAATAAAAATATTTTTTTTGAGACAAAAATGAAAGTGGCTCTACATTCAGATAAATAAGCGTATAACCTTCGTTTCATTATCAACATATATTTTTCACTTGATACTATGGTGATTCTGATAATTTGCTACAATTGTATCTAAACAAAATGTGAAAAAAGTAATTTAAAGGCATCAAATGGCGATAAGAAAATATAAAAATCTCTCTTTTTAGCACGATTCACACAATGAAGGGCATTATTGATACGCATTAAGGCTAAATTTGACTTTTTCAAATTTGCAGTATTGAACCGTCACCAATTTAAGTGCTGAAACTGCAAAAAAAATTGCCTGTTTTCATTAAAATTTTTACAAAATCAGCTCCTTAAAAATAAAAAAGAACTATTTTTAATGACATTGAACTAATTTCAAGTTCATCGTAGAAGCTTGTAAGTATCCTCAAAAGAATCGGAGAGGTCGATTTTCTAATAAAAATATTAGCAACTATGGGTGAATTATGTACTAAACGGTTTATAGAGAGCAAAAAATAGTCAAAATTTTGAGATTCCACAAGGAGATTGTTGCTCTCTGGCGACCTTTCAGTTCATAATTGACCCATAGTTGCTAATATTTTCATCAGAAGGTCGACTCTTTCAATTCTTTTGAGGGTACTTACGAGTCTCTACGATGAACTTTGAATTTACGGTAATTTGATATACGGTATTTTGAAAAAGTACTCAAATTACATAAAACAACTTTTGAGATGATCTTCAAACGTTTTTAAGACTCTCAAATTAAGTACTCAAATTACGCCAAAAAAATTCCAGGGTCAACTTCAAATTTTTCAAGACTTTTTTCTCATTACGGCACAGTCCAAATAAAATCACGCGACAAAATAGGGTCTGAAATATGTCATATATTTATCCTTATTTCTTGAAAAATAAGATCACGTGACTTTTTTGGAAGTTACTATCATGTTCAAAACTCTTAAATTAGGTGTTTATTAGCCCACAAAATTTTTCGGCCTAATTTGACTACTATTTATGTACTTGACCCAAAACGTTATTTCTTGATTTAAAGGTCACGTGATCATTTTTGGACTTTGATGTAACGAAAAAAAGTCTGAAAAACTTTTTAAGAATCACTTCACTTTTTTTAAAAATTGATTTAACCATTACACACCAATAATTTTCTATCCCATTGCACACTTATTGTACTAAATTGTACAAGCCTTTTTCAAAAAATCATAAAATCACTATGAAACATCCGATCTCAAAGTTACGAATTATGAAGAAAGTTCAAACAAATATCTTCAAACTTGTTTTTTTAAAATAGTATTTTTTCAATTTCAAGGGCTCAAAACCGACACTTCTTCAGCGATAATACTCACATTTTCGATATTTCTGTCAATATATCAAAACTCAGACATTTTCAAAGAATGTATTTTATTAAATATGAAACATTAATAATTACCTAACTAAAGCATTTTTTCAAAATTATTTTCTGATAAGTATTATTAGAGTAACAAAGTTTTTGTAAACTCTTATTTTCAGAAAATTTCTCATTTTTTCTCTTTAAGTTTGTTTCTCTTAAGTTTGTTTCGCTCAAATAGATTAAAATAAATTATTTTAGATTTAATCTATGAAATAAATTTTGATTATGTATATTTTAAAACTAAAATGTATGAGGGCGCTAAGGCACAAAATGCGCAATAAATTTGGTTTACGATCATAATTATCAAAAATAAGATTATATAGGGATAAATCATACCGAATGATTTGTCAGCTGGATGAATCTGGGTAAAGCGTCTGTTTCACGCAGAGACTGAATATCAGGACCCAGCCGATGTGTGCGTTCATTTAAAAACAGATTGAAATAAAAAATATCAAAAAAAATACTAAATCAGAAGTAAAGCTGCGATTGATCTAACTTTCAGCAGGCGATTATAATATGTTAATTGTATGAAATAGATTTATCACGTAAGGTTAGGTTAATGCTTTATTGTCGAGTGTATCCGTATGTTTTACCAAGGGCTATATACAGGTAATAGATTCGCATAATTTAATTTTTCATTGTATTTCAAGTTGTTTTTTTGTGATTTTTTCAATTTCGGCATGCACGACTTAAAATCCCATGTGTTGACAAAGTATAAGTCGGATTAATTTTTTAAAAAGTCAGTTTTGTTCCTTGAAAAATTCTGCATCAGCGAGTGGAGTTTAAAAACATTAAAATGATTCGTTTTATGTCAATCGTCAGTTTTGTGAGACAAAAGTGTTCAGAAAAAAACGTTCTTCATTTTTTAGACCGCTCTCATTTGACAGAAGATTATGCCATGACATTTTAATAAACATAATCATAATCTTCGTACAATTTTATATTGTCTCTGATGTTTTCGATCGAAAATATTTTTATACTAGACTTATACAGCTATTTGTATGAAGTGGAGCTCAACTTTAAGAGGAGAGCTCAAAATTATATTTTGTTTTGTCTTTCGTACGCTCTCAGTCGAAACGGAGCCATGCAATTTAGTTTTCTAGTCGATATTTGTAAATTTCAGACAATTTTGTGTAATCATTGTGAATCGCATAAAAAAATATTAAGCGGTTAAGTTCTACATCGAATTCTTGGGTTAAAAAATGCACTTTTATACAATATTGTACGATTCGTGTGTAATGGTTAACCATAATTAAATTAAAATTAATATTAAGTAACTTTTGAAAAAAAACAGTACTATTTTTGCCAACCTTATTCCTTGAATATACGGTCACTTGATCATTTTCGGGCTATGGTGTAATGGAAAAAAATTCTTAGAATTTTTTTCTGATCCTGCTCAAGGTCTGTTTTTGATGATTTATTTTTTTTTGCAAAAATTTCCACAAAAAAACGCACAAACGTAAATTATTTGAAAAGTTGATCGATCACTTTGTAAATGCTACATCATGTCGCCTCACTGATTAAGGATGCCTAACATCGGGCGGGATTAAAGGGTCATATGGTCGAGCCAGTGACCATAAAGAGACGTGGAATACTCGTGAGACTTGATTTATGCATTCAGTTGCCATTCACCATTTATCGCATTTTTAAGGACTCTCATTAAATCATTTATGACAAGATCAGTTATAAATATCCAAATACCAACTTAAAAATACAACAAAAAAATTTTTTTTTGGGAACTTTTTGGGGTGGCGTCATTTTTTTTGAAAATTTCTACTGTATCACAGTACTTATTTTTTGCAAAATTTTTTGGAATCACCAAATAAAACCTATGATTTCAAAGTTCATCGTAGAGTCTTGTTAGTACCCTCAAAATAATTAGAAGGTTCGACTTTCTCATGAAAATATTAGCAACTATGGGTCAATTATGTACTAAAAGGTCGCCAGAGAGCAGAAATCCTCATGTGAAATCTCAAAAATTTGACCATTTTTTGTTCTC
>SCLH01002349.1:57535-68341 GCA_004367855.1 Oikopleura vanhoeffeni
GAGAGATCATAAATATTAGAGCGAACGGGTTAGTTCCACATCGGAATTGCGGTTAAAAACATGCGACTTTTATACAAATCTCGTGCACTGATTCGTGTGTAATGGTTGCATGATTAAATTAAAAAACACTAAATCGAACTTTGAAGAAAAAGACAGCCCACGTTATGGCCACCGTTATCTCTGAATATCGGCGGTCATTGATCATTTTCGGGCAATGGTGTCATGAAAAAACATTCTTAGAATTTTTTCTGACTCTGCTCCAAGGTCTGTTTTTTGATGATTTAATTTTTTTTTGCAAAAATTTCCAGACAAGAAGCTACAAACGTAAATTATTGAAAAGTTGATTCCGATCACTTTGTGCAAAGACATCAGTCGAATGATAAGGATTCCTAAAGGGGGCGATTAAAGGGGTCTATGGTCGACCGTGACCATAAAGACGTGGAAGTTACATCGTAGACTTGATTTATGCCATTCAGTTGCCATTCACCATTTATCGCATTGTTACAGGACTCCTTAATCATTATGACAAGATCAGTTTAAATATCAAATAATTAAATACAAATAAAATTTTCTGGTAACTTCACGAAATGAGTGAGGCGTCTTTATTTTGAAAATTTCGTAACTGTTATCTACAGGTACTTTATTTTTGCAAATTTTGGAGATCCGACAATAAGACCTATGATTTTCAGATAGTCATCTATAGGTCTTGACAGGTACCGCCGCTCAAAATATTAAGAAGGTTGACTTTCTCAGTGAAAACATTAGCAACTATGGGTCAGATTATGTACTAAAAGGTCGCAGAGAGGACATCTCATGTGTATCCAAAATATATTTGACATTTTTTTGTTCTCAAATATTGGACCTTATAGTACATCAATCTTGACCATAGTTGATGAATATTTTCATTAAAAAGTCGACCCTTCCGATTATTTTGAGGGTACTTTCAAGTCTCTACGATGAAATTGACCTTGAACTTTAACCGGTCATTGTGGTTTACCAGGTGGTCGGTTTGCTCTAAATGAAAAAAAGGGCGATAGAAAATCATTTGAAGTTTACTATGACGTAGTTTAAAATATAAATAGACGTTTAAATACATATTATTATTGTACTTTTGTTTGTAACTGGAGGTCATTTTCGCGACTCTTTTTTTCTTAACCCCCATTAAATGCCTTATTATTAGTTTAAATTTTGTTTTTAATTGTACAGCAAATAGGCTGAATTGTAATTTAAGATGATAAAAAATATATGTTGATAATGAAACTTTGCTTGAAATATGGCTCGATTTATGAGAATGGCAGCTAGATGGCAGAAACCAAGTCTGTGTACAGACTAACTCCAAAAGTCTTTAAAAAGGGGAGTTTTCAAGAGTGAGTGACTACAAAAAACGTTTTTGAATCCTTCGCTATATGATGGTGATGTTGCCGGAAATGATGCTGGTGATCTTGGTTCGTATGTTGGAGAAATTGGAGAATACGATGGAGAATCGTTTCCACTTGGAGATTGATTTGGATAATACGGTGAAGACGGTGATTGGCTAATTGGGGACTGACCAGGACTCCATGCTGGGCTGTATCCAGGTGAAAATGGCGAAAGACCATCTCCTTAAATATTTAAGATAAACTCATATTTTTTGTATAAATTATTTGTATAAATTTTTTTTATGAAATTCGAACCTGTTGGCGAGAATGAAGCTCCTGGAGTTCCGTTTCCAGATGGTGTAAATGGAGTAAATCCACCGGCAGGTGTGTAACCACCGTCCCATGGGGTCATCATTGCAGAAGGAGATAACATATTTGATGGAGACATTGCATCAAAAATAATTCCTTGACCGCCATGAGCATTTGCTCGAGGAACCTGAAAATTTGACTCGCTAATCAATAATAAATGGGATTGTTTATTGGTACATCGGGGCTAGTGTTTTTAAACGGGATGAGTTATCAATCCCGGTTCCGTCTCGATCCCGAAATATACTGTGGTATTGTTTAAGCTTTTTTAACTAGTTTATGAAACTAAGGAAACAAAACTATGATTTTTGCTGAATCACACCCTCGAAATGATTTCAAAGTTAATTGAAAAGTCCCGGCATCTGTTAAAAATAGTTTACATAATCTACTTTCTAATAGAGTTGAAAGCAACCATATGTCAATTATGTACACAAGGGGTGTAAGAGAGCAAAAGTAGAGTAACTCTCTTGCTCCCGCGTTTAGTGTACCCATGGTTTTGGTCAGATTTTTGCTGCGGTGACTTCGAAATTGCCCATTAATTATTTTGATAATTTGACATAATCCCGTCAGACAATTTGATTTTTTCGAATCACTGATTTTTACTTAGAAAAAGCCAAAATGAAAAAACTATTATGTCATCATCTTTAAAACGTTCGAATGTTACAACAGCTAATTTCATTTTTTTTCTCAGGTGGTGTGGTTGTCACGACGCGCCGCGGCGGGCGAAATACACTTTCGTCTAGATCTGATATCTTTGCGCATATCCTAAATTCAGGAAGAGCTCAAGCCAAAACTTAAGTATCATTTACTAAAAACGGGCCCTCTTCCCGGATTTAAGATATACCATTTATAGAGCTGAAAACGTTAACTTATTTTACCTCCATAGCATCTTTGCATTTATCAACGTCCAAAATCAATTTGAAACATCCCGTTCCGCCGGGAATTTGTTGACCCAACATAACATTTTCCGATACTCCAGCCAAAGGATCTAATTCTGCTCCTGAAGCCGCTTCCATCAAAATATCAACAGTTTCCTCAAACGAACATCTCATTAATGCGCCTACGTCCTGTCGGTTAACTCCGTGACGAGTTATGGCCATCAGATATCCGTTCGAAGTCATAATATCACATAACATCGACATGTGTCTATTTTTTGGTGAAAATTGAATAAAATGTTTGTCTATAGAAGTAACTGCTATCTAATGACAAATTAATTGGTAACAAAAAAAATCTCATAAGAACTTGCCAAAGTTTTGACCACTCGGTGGCGGAATCGGAATTTAAAATTAACGATTTTTGAAAGCCTGAGTTCTTCTCATTTTACTGCGTTTGTTTGTACTTTTCGTCAAAACATACTCGATGGTGATTGGTCAATATCCGAAATACCTGTATCTGATTGGTTCATTATTGCGGAATAAAAAAACGCAGTAAACGAGAAAACTCAGACTGTACAATTTTCAAAGTCGAAAAAAGACAGAACTTTATAATGAACAAACATTGAAATATATCCCCTATTCACACTTTTCTTAATATTCCGGCCCTACTACTTAAAAACACACTACGTTTCCTAATGAGGGCCGAGATATTAACAAAAGTGTGAATAGGGGATATCCCTTTATCACACTTTTGTTAATATCCCGCCCCTGATTAGCAAACGTAGTGTGTTTTTAAGTAGTAGGGACGGGATATTAACAAAAGTGTGATAAAATAATATATATATATATAGCTTTTATCTCATAAAAAAACTAAGTGTCATGAGATGAAAAAATTCCTGAGTCTGATTATTTTAAATTTCGACCAATCAAAATTAAGATTATTCAATTTTCATAAAAAAGCGTGTCACATTTTTGCTTGCGATCTTAGTTTTTAGCTTTAGTTCATTACCGCAAATCAATAGGTGTTGAAAATTTTAAATTTTTATCGCCCAGTAAACGTTGTCAATCAGTTTCTAGCTGCTAGAATCTGGCAAAAAACTAAGATCGCAAGTTGAAGTGTGACATGCTGTATAATCTGAAATTGTTGAAGCATCACAATTTGGAAGACTTCGGACAGCCTATTATCGCATGAAACTCATGTGAGAAGTGATTCGTGAATAAAAGTCAACGATTAAGCACAAAACACACTGGACAGAAAAAGCTTCAAAGATCTGTTACCGTGTCGAAATCGTAGTTAAAAAAATGGTGCCATAGCAAGAGATAAGCTATTTTTGACTCGACGCAGAATTTTTTTTGGAATTCCGATCAATTAAGTACTAAATTTGAGAATCTATTTATTTCTGAAATTAAGATTATTAATTTTTTACCCAGTCCTGTAGTTTACATAGGAACCATCAAATGATATAACATTTGTAATTTCCCTCTCCAATCCTTTTCGGACTGCTTCAAGACCCAAAATTTCGAATAATTCGCAAATATCATTTGTATAAGTTCGAACTGTATCAATATTCTTCTGACTGAGAACTTTCATGAGTGAGGTACCATCTGTTTCTAGAATCCAATCTTGTTGCGCGCTAAATTCACCTTCTTTATTGATGATTATTCGTTTTTTCGATTCTTCTTTTGGTAAGTGCATATAAACCTAGAAAATAAAGTGTTTTTGGGTCATAAATTATTTCTGCGACCGAAAATTTTATAATTATTACGGTTCATGAATTTCGGTTGCAGAAGGTATCACAAAAAGTGTGAAAATACACAAGTTGTGTAACGCAACTCCTCGATAGAATTTTCAAAGGCTAAAAAACATGTTTTTTGACTGGAGAAAAATAATATTTTTTCTCCCGTCTTTTTTTCAAATTTCTAGATCGATCGTTTTTTGGTTGCGATTTTTGTTATGTTTTTCATATAATAATTTTCAATTATGGAAAATAGAGAAATTTTAACATCAACACAATGTGATGACGCAGAACGGTGCANAAATCTTGAAGATTTGACTTTTCAGAGCACAATTTTGGCTGAGATTGATACCGAAGAAAATGGCTCAGAAGAACCTATTTCAAAAAAATCCAAATATTGCATGGAAAGCTCAGATGATAGCTCTGAAGAACCTGAACTGCGGGAAGTTTGTCTTTATACTCTCAAAAGAGTTATTCGTAACAAGTTTGGTGGCCCTCTTTTCAAATATAAATCTTCGAATGGGGTCTCAATGAGAACTTCTCATACAACTATTATGTTGAGAGAACAACAAAAAAATGATCAAAATCCGCTGCCATTTCTCGAACTGTCCAGCAAAAATGCATATTAAATTTAACAACAAGGAGGTTTTCTCAGTACAAGATGGCAGAAGAGGCGTAATTGTACTGGACGCAAATAACGATAAATTATTTGACATCAGAAATTTTGGAATTATTTCGACTATTGGAGAACACACTTGTAGTGTTACAACCTCAGACTGTGAAAAACGGAATTGCTCGAATTTTTGCAGGAATTTATATCATCCCAATCGGACTTGAGGATGATATCACAACATAAAGCATATAAACGGGCAAAAATGCATGTTTTATCACACTATGGATCAAATTTTGTAATTCAAAACTCCAGATAAATAAAAGTTAAAAGCGTTCATAAAACGCTTGAAAAAAAGGACGAGATTCTACTGAAAATATTAAAAATGAAAATAAAGAATCTTTTTATTTTCCTGATTCTCATTCAAAATTTGAAAAAAAAATTATGCTTCACCAAATGCAAGGAAATAAAAATCTGATCGTATTTTATCGTGACGCATTGAAGTTTCTGACATTTGAACACAATTCCAGGTTATTCATTGGTAAGTTTACTATAAGTGCGCCCTTTGGCGCTGCGGCTGTGACAGTTTTGTCCATTTTTAAAATAAATTTTATTTTTTTTGCGTTTTTCATGCAATTTGAAATTAAAAAACTTTTCCAAGCTAAATCGTTTTTCAGAAAATAAATAAAATTAGAACTGGTCGACTTTTACCGTTCCTACCTTATTCTAAACATATATTTGTTTTTGCTATATTAAAATAGTATTTTTACACAACGTTTCGAATTTATTTTCATCTTCAGGTAATGAGGGAAAACAGAAATATTTTTCAGAACGAAAAGTTGACACAAAAAAAAAGAAACAAAAGTATTTGGCAAAAACGGGCTCTCAGAAAATTTTGCCAAATTAACAGCCGTTTTTCAAATGATAAGCTAAAACTTTTTTTTTAACTTGACAACCACAAATCAAGTTTGTTTTGGTGTGATTAACTTGTTTGTTGAGGTCAGGCTTATGTAGTGTGATATATGTAAACCTTCAAAAATTTTCCGTTGAAAAACATTTTCGTGAATAAAAATTCTCTCGAGTTCGTCCAGTTTTCCTTTTGCGGGTAAGTTGTCTGGATCAACTTCAAATTGTAGATAAAATGCAGTTTTGTAGTGTGTACAATTAGATTTATGTTGAAAGACATGCGACTCCTTGCGAGTTCGGTGTTCTAATATTCGTGCGTGTAATATTCGGTCTGACTCACCTATATAATTAGACGGACAAAGATCAACACAATCATACTTGTAAATAGTACAACTGTTGTGAAAATATTCAGAATAGGGTTTTAAACGTGGATAGATAACACTGGCAAGTTTTATTGTGGTGAAAACTTGAGAAAGTATCCAGAGCGTCGTAAGGGAACAACTCGTTCCGAACAAGGCCCTGAATAGTGGGAAATCCTGCAGATAGAAGATTTAAGGGGGTGTTTGTNTGCCCAGTGTACACGAAACAAAACTGCACACAATAATTTGTATAGAAAAACTTTCCATGGCCAAAGTGTACACATTAATCTCAAAAGTTAAAAAGCAAGGCCTTTCTTCAAAAGATTAGAATGAAGGTCCGGTTAACTTGGTTCGAGTTTTGACGGTACAGAGCTGTTCATCAGGCTAGCTCGGCGGTGAAAAAAGCTTATTCCAGTAGATTTGTTGTAGCACACAACTTTATCAATTCAACACAAACCGCAGTCTTTTTTGACATTTTATTGTGTCATTTTGTTATTCAACATAATATTATTATGTGTACACAAAATATAATCATACCTTGGAACAGTTACTCACAGTATCAGGTTAACCTACATACTCAGCCGTGACCATATCTGGCCAAAGTGACTTGCGAGCTCTCGGTTTGATAAGTCAACTTTTTCCGATAATATTTTTATTCAAAATCATCGTTGTTTTTAAATTTCTCTATCTTCCGGCTAATTTACCTTTTCCTAATATTGTGTAGTTCTTGAGATAAAGCAATGTTGCCGACCCAAAATCGCGGGCCTGAAAGAATTGAAATGAGGTTTAAACTTAAAAATTAAAAAAAATTTGATTTTAAGGATTTTGCCACCATGATTTTTAGATTAATTGTATGTGCCTTAAAATGAAAAAAATATTCATAAAATAAAATAATTATTATTTTTTTTCATTTTCCCAGATCAAAACTTTTCTAATTTTCTGTCGAAAAAGGTAATTTCTTGCAGAAAATATAAATGATTGTTATTTATTTTTGTGCACGATAACAACTAAAGTTGTCCGTTAACCAAAATAACGGTTAGTTATACTGTTTACTTTTAAAAACTTGGTAAAAGTCGGACACAAACGACGCGGCGCGACGGGTTCCTTCTCTAATTTTCCTTGTTATTTTTCGTGGCACAAACTTGATTTAAGGACTTTTGCCGTTGTCAGTAGAAGCCGCAAAATATCGCGAAAGGTCTGATACGGCAGCAAATTATCAGGCGGTAATTTTCTATATTTATATTTGAAACTGATTTCATTACAGTTTTCATCAATTAAAAGTTTTTGACAAATATTTTCTTTTTACGATATTGTCTCATATAAAAAAATTATCGTAAGAAACCGAAAAAATATAATTTCATATTTTTTTCTATCAAAAAATTGTTGAAGCTTTTGAATTAATAGTTTATATTTTTGCTTACGTATACTAGGATAAAAATATGATTTTTCAAAGTTAGGTGGCTAGATATGACCACCGCTGAGTACGTCACTGTTTTGAACTTTTGGGTATGTGGGTTAACTCGTGCCCAGTGTACACGGATGTTTGAACGTCAATATTAATTTTATCTGCCTCAATTATTCAAACTGATTATTCGAAAAAGGCATATTTTAAGTCAATCAAAAGCAAAATTAATCTTGCGATTCGAAAAACTGAAAAAATATGATAAACAGACTGAGTTTTTTGAACTTGTGTTTTTTCTGAATGGCCAGATAGTCAAAATTTACTATCTTTTGGCTTAAACTTTGTCTGTGTTGACATCAGAAAAAAAGGTAACAATTAAAAAACTTGAGGGTATTCGAAATTTTCTGTTTCAATTTCATGATAAAATTGGTCAGAATCAGTTTAATTTGCTCATTATATATTAAGAATTTAATAATAAAAGCAAATAAAAAACAACTATACCAACATGGATTGTGTGAAATCATTACATCCCCCTTTCACACTCTTGTTTTAAGATTTGAGCCCTATAACGCGAATGCACATTACGTTTACTACACGGGGCTCAAATCTTAAGCAAAGTGTGAACGGGGGATATCAAACACAAATTGTGTTACATCATGCTCAGGAATTTTTGGAACATTTTTCAAAGGATAATTTGATTATTTTACAATTTTATGACCTTAAAATGATTTTTGTCGCCGAATAATTCCCCTTTGCCCCGTTAAACTACTCCGGATAATTTAGCAGGTATGAATTATAGACATGTGAATTGAGGCATTATTTCATGAAGCTAGTAATTTTGTACAATAAAAAAGCACTTACAATTCCCATTTTGTTGAAAATTGCACAAATGATAAAGAAAATGCTTATGTAAAATTTAGTTATTATGATCTACCTTTGTTGAAAAAACACATAAATGGACAGTTTCTGTGCGATAAATTAAACCATAGCTATATAAACCGGTAGTATATATTGAATTGGCCTATTGTGGAGTTTATATAACAAAATAATACTTTGGATATCATTGCAGATTCGCATGAATAATTTCAGATAAACGCGCAAACGATACAATGATAAATTGTTGAAAGCTTTCGATAATTATGCTGAGACCTGCCTTCCAACTCTGGTGCCAATATTTTGCAGACTATCACCATCTCAATTTTGAATTTATATAAACTATAATTACCAAAATTGCCCACAAATTTGCAAACGCGTCATTCTTATTCAGCAGACTATCATACATATTAAAATATGAACTGATGGCATTTTATGTTTGAGTCGTAAACAATAATAACTACTTGGAATTTTGAGAGTCTGGGCAAGAAGAATCATGTTACACTATGATCATGAATATTTTTGTTAACTTTGCCCGAAAAAACTAGTAAATATAACCGCCAGTCAAATGATTGTTGCTGGTCTTAAAATCAAAACATTAACAATTCGGTTTAACTTTAATGAGTTAAGCTTTTTTTTCACTCTTCAATTCCAAATAATTTTAAAATTTCAACCAAAATGTGCAGAAATTTCCTGAAATATTTATCAAAACAAGAAAAAATAAATAAATATCAGTTCTTTCCAGCTCCAAGGTTTCCGTGAACTGTTTTTCACGATTTATATGGACGATTTCACTCCTGCGAAAAATGAAATCTTGTTATTTTTCAAATTTTCATTTTGAATTAAATAATGTCAAAAATCAATTAATAATAACTTCACCAAAGGAGAGTTTAGATAATTTTTATTTAACATCTATTAAATATAAAAGAAACTATTTTTATTCATCAAAATTGCTAAACAGCATGAGTTTTCTCGTTGACAGGAATAACTATATGTGATTAATTCATTTTTGAAAAATAAAAATATGGACTGTTTTGAATTTTGACCTAAACAAATTTCCTTATAAAGTCATGTTTTTGGTAAAAGTCCAAAGTTTTGCGATATTATACAAATCATTAACGGATGACGATACTCTAACATACATAATTTTTCATAATATTTCAGACAGAAACCATTGATGCATATTTTGGCGCTATTAACCGCTAGGATTCGGTGAGGCATCAAAATAGCATATAATCTAGCCAGTTTCCTCAAATTATTATCAATTCAATTTATTTTATTATAAAATCAACAGAATAAAATGTCTCAAATTCGCAACAATATCGAAGGTACCCAATATACTCAAATGGAAAACGGAGATCATTACACTTACAATGAAGGCTCAATGAGACCTTACAGATGCCTGTTTTGCGATAGATGCTACAAATACGAAATTTGTTTAACCCGACATTTTAACGAAATGCATCTCAAATTTTTTCAACTTTGCCAGCAACAAATGCAAGCGGTTGAAAAATCAATCAAAAAATACGATGACATGAAAACACATTCAATCAGATCGACTTGTGAGCCAATCAGAACATCGGTAATTGTGGAGAATAATTGCTACAATGCAGCATACTGAACAATGTTTAATGTAATATTTAAGTCCTGTAAATAATCGATCCGTCCGTAAATCACAATAAAAAACCAACAAAAATAATTTTATTTATTAATTTTTTGCAACGTTTCAGTTTTCGCATTATCAAGTTATTTAACAAAAAATGAAGTGTTAATATGAGGAATAAAAAATGATTAAAGTATCAATAATAAAAGATAAGCAGTTTTTAATGTGATTTTTTCCTTCATTTTACGTTTTCGCAGCAGCTAGTGAAATAACAGATATAGTTATTTTTAAATGAGAGTTGTAATCTACTTTTGTGCAGCCGGCGTTTATATAAAAAAATAAGCATATTCAAAAAAAAACTCAGTGTTGTGCTGATTTATCTTCCCTCCACCCTCAAAATGTACATTTAAAAGCAATTGTTTTATCTTATTTTGTTGATAGTTCATTCAAATTTGATTATTTTTGTTTTGGAACGTCTTTCGAAGGAGTTGATTTTATATAAATTGGTAGTATTTGGCCGATTTAGGAGGTCAATATTTTGGAAACAAATGATGAAAATACTTGTCGCCCATTTTTTCCTATCATTACAGACAAACAGTCAAAAATGAATTTCATCAGAAAACTTATATCAGTACGTAGCAAATCAAAGAACTTTAAAAAAATTTAATGCTTCGGTTGCTACAAAATAAACATATTTAAAGGATGTAGGTTTTAACAT
>SCLH01002349.1:76202-88163 GCA_004367855.1 Oikopleura vanhoeffeni
ACCTACACAAAAAACGAATGCAACCTCACGCAAAATCCGCCACTTTTACAAACCTGAGTCGGGGTCAAGAATAAATTCAACTAAGATGATTCTATTATGAAAATTTGAGCATATTGGTTGTCTTTTTTCCTCCTATATCAAGAATTCGGTAGGTTTTCACGCTGATTTTTATTTAAGATATAAACGTGTATCAAACGAACTTGTTATCAGAAAAGATAGTCTGACCTCAAAGAAGTGACAAAATTGTTCTGGGTGGCCCTTCTTATTTTCAGTGTTAAGAATCTTGACTTAGGCTATATAATATAATAATTTAATTCATAACTCATAATAATAATTTAATTCATATTTCTTGATTCGTCCCCAGAAACAATTTTTAGGCATTTGATAAAAAATATGTAGAAAAATTTTATCCATCAATTATTTAAGATAAGAAAGTTTCAAGCCATTTAAGTGGCTCCAGTTTGCTTTAGGATTAAGGTTTTACCAACTAACCAAGTTTTTTTTAGCTCGAGCAACGTTTGAACGCGAGATAAATATAGGCTTTATATAAATCCCTAATCCTAAAGCAAACTGGAGCCACTTTAAATGGCTTAAACTTTCTTATCTTAAATAATTGATGGATAAAATTTTTCTACATTTTTTTTATAAAATGCCTGAAAATTGTTTCTGGGGACGAATCAAGAAATATGAATTAAATTTGTCTCTGTAAAATATAATTTATTTTTTATTGCTGATTTTTATAAATTTTAGCTGAAACGCTGATTTTAAGAGCAAGCTCCTAAAAAATGATCATGTGAAATTACTTAAATCATTTTTTTAAATACTGAGAAGATCTCCAGACGTTCTGAAGACTTTTTTCATCACAGCAGAGTTCAAAATCAATAACGTGACCTTCAAATAAGGAAGGTTTTGGTTCAAGTACACAAATAGTACTGAAATTACGTCGAAAATTATTCAAGAAAGAAAAACACATAATCTAAGAATTTGAAACATAACGCATGTTCCCAAAACGTCACGTGATCTTAATTTTCAAGAAGTAAGGATTGATATATGACATATTCAAAACCTTATTTTTTAATTATTTTGACTCATGATTTTATTTGAACTATGCGGTAATGATAACAAGTCTTAAAAATTTTGAAGTTTATCCTCATTTCTTTTACGAAATTTGAGTACTTTTTTGAATTACCGTAAATCGGTTTTATGTTTTTTCAAAAAGTATTCAAAATTTTTAAAATCTGATAATCGATTCGAGTTATACGCCTCAGAGTACACTAGAATACATATCATTCCACTTCTGATAAGTTCCATAGATCCAGAAATGGACTGATGAAAAAAATCAATTCGACCCGTCATCTCAAATTATTCATCATTAATAACTGTTTTTAACTTTTTTCCATTCTTTTTTCAAGAAAATTTAGATAAAACATTGAATTGTTCTTACGCAGAGCAGAGGCAAAGTGTTAGCGGTTTAATACTTACAATTTCACAATGTCAAATTGAGCCATTATTCGTATTACTTCTGCACTTAATTGTGAGAATCGTGAAAAAAGAGAGTATTTATTCTTATTTGATTTATTATTTTTTTTCACCAAATTTTTTAATAGGACTGTAGCAAATTATCTAAATTATATTATCAACAACAAAAAAATATATGTTGATGATTAATCTTAGGTTTTATGCTTGATTTAAACAGCATGTTCACGCGTGACCATATGTTTCTATGGATCCAGAAATAGTCTGCAATTCTGAGAGTTAAGATTTTCACACTTGTTGCTTATTTACAATACCTCAAAAACATATTTTTTGAGCGCAAAATAAATGCTGTTTTTTGCAATAATATTACTGTAGAATTTAATTTGCAAAATCTGAATATTTTTAGAAAATTGTAATTATAAAAAATTTGTATTCAAAAATTTAAATTTTATTTTACAATTCAAATTTCATCCAACAGTTTTTCATTAATTTGAGAAATTCTCTGGTAGTGTTTGAAATGTACCCTAGTAGGGTGACCCAACCCATGACAATTAAGGAAATCAAAGCTAATATCAAGAAACAGATTAAAAAATAAATTTCGGAGCTCTTGGCAGTTAAAAAATAATTAAAACTTTCTTTTTTTTCGCCTTCCGCTTTTTTCGTTACAGATACCCCTCGAAAAGGTGCTAACTTTTTAGCGCCCACCTTGAGATCTTGAAACGGACAAAGTTGACGAAGCCAAAAAATTGTGTGAGACTAGGAATAATTTAGATACGAATTAAAATAAGAAGATGAATCAATTCTTGATATAAACTATAAAAAAACGGGACTACGCCCGTTTTTTTTATATATATATCCCTTTTACACCTTTTTGGTAATCTATGATGTGCGGGCTGAGGGAGTTAATCCTAACACTCCTAATTCCCCTCCTAGCCACTCATGAGGCCGCTTTTCAGCCCGAACATCATAAATTAACAGAAAGGTGATAAAGGGATATGGCCAAGAAAACACTTTGATTATTTTGCAAATTTTGCTCGGGTCATATCTATATTTTGTTTTCATAAATTAATTTTTCAAAAATTATAACGCAATTCATGAAAAAATGATAACCAATTTGTGCAGAATTTTTCTGGGGGATCTCTTCGGACTCATCACTGATGAGTCATCAGCTATATCTATCACAGTACGCGATGGGCCATTTATGCGACTTTTTCAGCCAAAATTTGTAATTAATTTTCGGCTTTTGAAAACGAATTATCCGCTTTAGTTTTTAAATAGCTCAAATTGAGCACAAATATCTTGTAAATTATAAAATAAAAAAAAGGTGGTCCGAATCGTACTTTTTGATTTTTTTTCATATAACTGAAATTGATTAATTATCAGTTTTGTTATATAATTGAAAACTATGATCTGATTCGGACATATTTTAAATTAATTTTTTCTCTGAATATTGTCGCTCAGTTTGAGCTATCTAAGAACTTAATCGGATGATTCGTTTTCAACGCCGAATTAAATATAATTGTTGGCTGAAAAAGTGGCATTGAAACTTCAGCAAGTACCGTAATTTATATAGGTTATTTTGATATTACTGAGGCCAAATCCGACAGTCTTCCCATAACCCTTCTAGGGGATCTGCCAACGTTTTGTCCGGTTACGAGCCATCCGTCACGTTCAAATTTTTTCAAATGCAAGATTCGTGTTCAAATTCATTGTAAGAAAGTTTTATTTGTATTATTCAGGCAATTGTTCATTGAAAACTCGATTTTTACTTAAATAATAACGACCACTTCTTGATGACAAAAATATGCAATATCAGAGAGCATTGAATCACTTTTCTGACAAAAGAAGGCTTTCGAGAATTAGATTTTCCGATTCATAAAAAGTATATTGTCAAACTCTTAGCTTATATCCCTTTATTACACTTTTGTAAATATCCCGACCCTACTTCTTAAAAAGACACAACGTTTGCTAATCAGGGCCGGGATATTTACAAAAATGTGATAAAGGGATATGAATAGCGAAATACTAAGATATTTTAACTGTAGGTCACCCTCGTTTTTTTTGGTGACTAGTTGAATAAATCAAATGTCTAATGTTTGACCGAGAATATCGATATTGAAAACACTGATCAAATAGCCATAAATATGTCCGTTCATCATGACCATTAATCCATGCCATAAGTAATACTGCATCTTCGAAACCACCTTCACAAGCTTTATCGATGTTTCAATTTAATTTGTGTGAAACTGGTTGATGACGTTTCCACAGTACTCAAAATAATTACTTTTAAAGTTTGTTTTTAGAAATAAATTTCAAGAAAAATTCAAAAATTTTTTCAAATTTTATTAAACAATGTTTGCGTGAGCATCTTTTCAAGGTTTCTAAAAATATGTTTGTAAGGTTCAAAAAACTCAACAATTAGTAATCCACATTGAATTTGTCAAAAAATCTAAGATTTGCATTACAACTCTACTAATACTGAGTGGAGAGGTCCTTGCCTGTGTTCGGTCAGCTTCGCATGGGCTAAACATAGCGTCACATTTGGGTAATCTGTACCCTCATCGGTGAATATGTCCACACTTTTAAACAATTAACCATATAAGTATTGTCACAAATTATCTGAGAATTATGTATGATTGAGCCACAATCCTTTTTAAACAGTACAATTTTTTCCTTACATAAATCCACAATAGTTAATTTTTTTACGTATTGTGCATTCAGGCATAATTTGAGTGCTGTCTATGAAAAAAGATTAAAACTACTTGAGGAAGTAGGGTACGAGTTTAAATTTAAAGGCCTTGTTGCTTTTTGAACAGATCCCGGATATGGACGGCTTGATTCAAAACCGGTTTACTGGCACACATATATTCCCTTCAATATATACCAGCAAATTTATTCTTTCTAATGTTGGTACTTTTGAACTCTCAGATAATATGTATTTATTGCTTTGGTTACAAAATTTTTAGTTCGAAACTTTAACTTTTCGATTCTCGTTCAAATTTTGTGATATTTTTGGGCAAAAGTTTTATTCTGAAAGTGTGGGCAAAAAGTTACCCGTCCAGAGAAACAAATTGAAAGAGGCAAATTTGTCATACAAGCAACTTAATTTTAAAAGAAAAACTATGCGAAAATTTTTATTTAAAAAACGCAAAATTTTCGAAAAAATTTTTTGTTGTCATTTGGGTTGTCTTTTATGCGTTCAAAACATTAAACCCTAATTGATTGGTGCATTTTTATGACGGAAGCAACTGCAGAAAATGTAGGAACCACCATAACCTTCAGAGAGGCGGCATAAGTACGATAGATCGGTACATTTTTTTCAGAATGATATATGAAAAAAAAATGTGAAAATTTATTTTATTTTGATAAAATTGTTTATTTCTTGCAAAAATTTCATATTTTTAACTTTTTAATATTAACTAAGTTTCTGTTAAAATATATAAACGTCAGCCATTTTCGAGTGTCATGACATGTAATTCGGCTTAGATAGAACTTGTTTGTTTTGCACATTTTGAAAGTTCCTTTGAGATTTTTTATAAATATTGGTCAAAAATAGAGAAATACAACTTTTTTTAAGATAAAAATTGATCTTCAATTGTGTTTTGATATTAAAAAATTTTCTGACTTTCGAAAAAAGCCTATAACACCCGAATCTTTTGCAAGAATATTTTTTTTTAATTGAGTGCCAAATGGCACTGACTGGTTTTACAACCAAGTGCGGTAAATTAAATCAATATTTTAAAAATGATATTCGCGCGACAATATCATCAGTTCACATACGGAAACTTAATAGATATCATAAAATGTAAGAAGTGATTCTGCCAATTTTTTTGTAAAAAATTCAAAAAAAACGACTCATAAAGCATTTTGGACTTGATTTGTAGAATATTTTGATAATATTTCTTAAAAAGTGGACAAAAGATGAAGAACAAAAATTTACGGAAAAAGTTAAAGCGATTTTTATGGTTTCTACCCAAAAATTTAGATAGAAAAATCAGAAAATTTTAAACAAAAATTCAGAAAAAATTACTGTATTTAATGTTTTGAATTTTTTTGACATTTTTACAAATTAAAAAATGAAAATTCGAAGTCAAATCTTTCCTTTTATAGATAACCAATTTTAAAGGATTGAAATGAGCTGGAACACATTTATTCTGGTTGATCTAACGATAATAAGCACAAAAAATTAACTGACTAATTATTTTCGTAAATTATATTAACTTCAGTCTGCCGAGTATATCCTGTTTCAATTTAGGGCGAGAGAGGGGAAGGTAATCACGTGAGCTCTTCGAATCACAAAAACAACCCGAAGAAAAAGAATAGTTTCCCTATTCTGAAAATGCTTTCATCTCGGTTTTTCTTAATAACAGTATCTTAAAAAACTTAGAAAATCCAAAATTTATTTTTTATAAACAATGTGCCCATTTAACTTTTTCCTTGTTTTTCGGCAGAAAACTAGTAGTTTTCCGGCAAGTTTGAAAGTACGAAGAAAGCGGTATATTTTTATTACCTGACGATAATTTTTTGTTCCAATTTGGTCTGATATTTGCTTTACAAGCTGTAGGCCCATCACATATCCGATCAGATCGGACATTTTGTGATAAGATGTGATCCGATCTGCTCGGAAGCATATTTCAAAATTTGAATATCGAATCGGATCGGACCCGAGTTGAAAAAACGTGATCGGATCGAAAAAAAAACGATCTGCTCGGTTTGCTCGGACCTGCTCGGTATTTTCCGAGCAGATATTTTAGCTCGGGCGCCCATCTCTGAGGTCGATATCATTTCTGATTTAAATTTACATATGCCTTTTTTCGAAGAAGAATTGTAGTTTCAAAAATTCGAAAATATAAAATTTTATGACACTTGAGCCCTTCGCCAGAATGGTTTGCATACTTCAAATTGAATGAAACTTTGCATACAGTTTTATTGAACCCTCATACAGAAAAAATAAATGTAAAATAAATTTCGTTGTCTACTTCCGGTTTCCGAGAAGATATAATGACTCATCGTCGGAAATTAAAGTTTTGATATTGTGAAAAATCGGAAATGATATTTCATTTTTCGAATTTTATTTCTTAGCCAAAAGTCTCAGTATCAAATTTTATTTCGTTTGATACCCATATGCAGTCATTTCCGATTATTTGTAAGTTCCGGATTTTAAAAAATTTGGAAAAAAATCGCGAAAAAATTTCGAAAATTTAAAAAAAAATATTTCAATTTTTTTTGGGAACAAATTATTCAGAATGGCATCCTAGGATTTTTCATAGCCCTCTTAGCCAGGGGTCGGCACAATTGGATCAGATCGGTTGGATCGGATCGGAAAAATCGATCTGATCCGATCCAATTTTTTGAGAGGGCTCCCAATCTTCTGCGATCCAATTTTTTTCAAAAACTGATCAGATCGGTTAAAACAATATTGATTCAAGCTATTTAGTTGTGATTTTTGGGATAAAAATTGACTTTATTATTAAAAAAACAATTGAAAAATAGATTTCAAAAGTTTTGGTGATTTTAAACATATAATTGAAAAAAGTCATTGCAAAACGTAGCAACAAATACGAAGATAAATAATTTGAAATTTTATAACATAATAACAAGTTTACCTATAAAAAATGGTATAAAAAAAAGTCATTGCAAAACGTAGCAACAAATACGAAGATAAATAATTTGAAATTTTATAACATAATAAGAAGTTTACCTATAAAAAATGGTAATTTCAGAAAAAATCTTTAAAAAAATTTGAACTTTTATTTCAAAATATGAAGTTTTATAATAAAATTGAAAATGTGAAGAATAAATTGTATATTTGATTTTCTATGAAAATTTAAAATAAATTTTTGAAATTGAAAATCTTTAATGTTAAATAAAAAAAAATTAAAAGTTTTCAATTGAAATTTGAAAATAGAAAGATTTTTTATATTAATGAGATGATCGAATTAAAAATTAAAGAATGGATGATAATAGGCGTCAGTTGATTGAACGAATAGGGCTAAGAGGGGGATTCAAAGATCCGGGCATTTACTAAGATCATTTCTCACCAAAAAATTTTTTCAAAATATTTTTGAAATTTTATTCAAAATTTGTCAAAACCCGTAATTTTCAAATGACCGAAAACGACTGCATTTGGATATCAAACGAAAAAGAAAAAAATTTTAAGATTTTTGGCTGAAAAATAAACTTTCAAAAAATAAGATTTTTCCGATTTTTCATTATATCATAATTTCAATTTTCGACGATGAGTCATTATATATGCTCTGAAACCAGAAGTTGACAACGAAATTTTTTGTTCATTTGATACTATTTGGAGAAGGGTTCAATAAAGTTTTGTGCCAAGTATTATATAATTTGAAGCTTTGAAACCTTTCCGGCGAAGAGCTAAAATGGGGATAAAAATATTTCTTCGCATTTTTGAAACTCCACAACTGTCCTTAGAAAAAGTCATGTGAAAAAAACTCAACTAAAGCCTTAAATAACTAGGTGTTTGTCATACACTGTGTATACAGAACATTCATATGCAGTCAAAAACCAACACAATGATAAAATATTTAAAAAAAATAAAAACTAGAAGAAAATTCAAAAAGCCTTTCAAGGCTTTCGCTATATTTTGATCAAGTGACGTCAAAAAATTTTTTTCATATTTTTTTTTTCATTTTGACATATATTATTCACCCCCAAGAAGTTTCAGAACAATCCGGCCATTATTTCTATATGTCGAAATTAATGGTGGCCATGATAGCTATATTTTGAGCGTTGTTTAAAGAAAACTCATATAAGATCAACCTTCAATTTTTCCTGTATAATCAAGTTAAAGAATTAAATTTTCAAAAATTATATTTTTAATTCTAGAAAAATCTCATCATAAAATCTCCTTTATCAGCTTTTGACCGATTTTGGGCTCATTTTTCAACAAAATCAAATAAAAAACATAAAATTTCCTTTATCGGCCTTCGGCCGATTTGCGGCTCATTTTTCAACAAAATTAAATAAAAAACATTAAATCTCCTTTATCGGCTTTCGGCCGATTTGAGGCTTATTTTTTCAAAAATTGAATGAAAACATAAAATCTCCTTCGGCTCATTTTTCATTCAAATTGAAAAAAAATTTAATCGGCTTTTATCGGCCTTTATTTAGGGTTCAATTTTTCACAAATATAAATGAAAAATACGATTTAAATTTTTTTTATTTTCTTAAAAAGATTCAAATATGAGCTTCGATTTTTGTTTTTATCATTTATTTTTAGTATTTCAACATTAAGTTGGTTTTTAACTGCATATGAATGTTCTGTGTTCATGCACCTAGTCATTTGAGGCCTTAGTTTAGTTTTTTCACATGATTTTTCTTGCAGGAGAGTTGTAGAGTTTCAAAAATGCGAAAAATAATTTCTTTCCACATTTAAGCCCTTGACCGGAAAGGTTTCAAAATTTTAAATTTGAAAAAACTTAGCACACAGCTTTATTAAACCCTTCTCCAAAAAGTATCAAATGAGCAAAACATTTCGTCGTTAACTTCCGATTTCAAAAAATATATAATGACTCATCGTCTAAATTCGAAATTTTGATATTATCAAAAATCGGCAAAGCCTTCTTTTTTGGAACTTTATTTTCTAGCCAGAAGTCTTAGATTTTCTATCTTTTTCCGTTTGATACCCAAATGCAGTCGTTTCCGGACATGTGAAAATTCCGGATTTTGAAAATGATTAAGAATGACCTCCTCGGATTTTTGATACCCCTCTTAGCCTCTATTTTGGTCTCAACAAGTGACAGCCTAGTTCTAAATAACGATTAAACGGCATCTGGTCACGCATAACCCGAAAGATAGTACGAGAATTACATTCAAATTTTAAGTTCCTTCATAAAAGTTTCAAGTTATTTTTAAAGTTTCTGTAAGAGTTTTTGATATTTTTCTTAAAACTAATTGTGTAACTCTATTCCAGTTCCTTAGCTTCTCGTGTGGTCATTTCAAAGAATCTTGTCTTTGAGGTCCTTTCACCCTTGATTGGACTTTTCTGTCAAAATTGTTTAATTCAAAGAAAATTTCAAATTTGAAGTGTATATCTACAGGGTGTAAGGTTTTTACCTTCTTTTTTCCAAACTGGTTACACTTGATTTCCGCCGTTTTGATTGGTTGTCAGAAGAGTTTTCTCAGATTCAACCAATCAAAACGGCGGAAATCAAGTGTAACCAGTTTGGAAAAAAGAAGGGAAAAGCCTTACACCCTGTAGCTCCACCTCAAATTGTGAAATTCTAACAGCACAAACGTGATTTTGCCTTAATAAAAGCTGTTTGTATTTTTTTTTTAAACTTAATATGACCTCAAATTTATGCGATAGAGACTCTATCATAGAGTACAATTTGATTTATTTAGTTTCGTTAAGTATATTTTACATTAATTTTGATGAAAAATAGCTTTTCTTTACTTAAACGTGTACTTTAAACGACTTTCTACGAAAAACCGATCCGATCCAATTTTTTGAGGACCATACCGATCCGATTAATTTTTTTTGGAGAGTCCACCGATCCGATGCAATATTTTCAGCGGGTCCACCGATTCGATCCGATCAAAATTTTTGACAGCCTACAACTTGTAAAACAAATACCAGACCAAATTGGAACAAAAAATTATCGTCAGGTGATAAAAATATACCGCTTTTTTTCTACTCTCAAACTTACCAAAAAACTACTAGTTTTCTGCCGAAAAAAAATAAATGGGCACATTTATGATAAAAAATAAATTTTGGATTTTCGCTTATGAAAGTTTCATTAGACAACAGCCTAATGCAGAGCAAAATCTATGTCAAACAGAGTTATTTAGAAGAAACAAGATGAAAGCCTGTTCAGAATAGAGAAACTATTTTTTTTCTTGGGGTTGTTTTTGTGATTTGAAGAGCTCACGTGATTACTTTCCCCTCTCGCTCTCGCCCTTGCCATGGCGCGCCATCCCTAATATCGCCATCCCTAATGTTATCACCACACTGAATTATTTACACGATGAAGTGTGGCATTCACAAATCTACTGAATTGAAACAGAATATGCCACCCTCTTACCTGATTTGTAATAATTAAGGGGGTAGCAGGGATGTGGCAGATTGGTACATTTCTTCGGAGTGATTTATGAAAAAAATGTGAAATTTATGTTTTTTATTTGTTTTCTTCAATAAAAGTGTTAATTCTTGCAAACTTTATATGTTTAATTTCTCAACATTCTTAAGTATCTGTAAAAATACCAAAAACNTTTCATTACAACTCCATTTCCAACTTGACCCGATGTGGGATTTTTTTGAAAGACCATATTTATAAACTTCAGGCATTTTCGGGTGTAATGCACTTATAAGTGGGAGAATCATTATCCACATGAAAAAATTTCTCTAATATGAAAGTTTTTTTTCCATGACAAATAGAGAAAAACAGCTTTTTAGGAAAAAAATTGGACCTTCAATTGAGTTTAAATATGAAAAAATGTTCTGACTTTTGAAAGTAAAGTAGCCTTTTACACCCGAAATTTTATAAAGATTCTTTGAAAAAGATAAAATTATTCTATATAAAATATTCGCTTGACCTTTCCATCGATTGAAATACGGAAATCAAATAGATACTATAATTTTGCACATGTGATTTGGCTTAATTTTTTAAGGTGATTTCAAAAAACCATAATAAAAATTTTTGGACTCGATTTGCGGAAAATTTTCATAATATTTATAAAAAGTCGACAACAAAATGACAAATAAACATTACATGATTTTTCAAACAGCAGTCAGAAAATATGTAAACGTGCATGAAAAAAGTGACTATTTTTTTCGTTTTTATTCACATAAAAATAATCAGAAAGAATTTTGGACGAAAAATGCTTAAAATTTTCATAATGCTTTGAATTTTTTCGAAAATTTTACGAATTATAAAATAAAAGTTTGAACTCAAATCGTTCCTTAAATAGATAAAAAATGATTTTAATGAGCTGATACACATTTATTTTGGTTCAGCTATCGATAATCAGCACAAAAAAATAAACCAACTAATTATTTTCGTAAATTACATTGACGCCAGTCTGCCACGTTGCTGCTACCTCCTTAAGGGAGAAACTATAGATTTCATAGAAGTGGACACTTAACCGTTATTAATTTAATAAAAATCAGGGACAACATTAAAAGAAAATATAAGCCATTTCGTCATTAACTAGATTTAAAATTTGCATTATTATCGTGATCGAGTTATAAAAATTGTTATTGAAGTTTAAAAGACTGTGATTTTGATAAAACAAACTGCAGAATTTTATTTTATAAAATATAATTTTTGGAAAAAATTCATAAAATTTTGAAACTTTTTAGAATTCTTAGAAAAACATGAGTGATAAAATTTTCAGAAAAATGTTCCCGAAAACACGCAGCATTACACGTTGTGAAGTTATTTTCTGCGACCAAGGAATGACAATTTTAATTGTTTTTGTGTAGATTCAAACTTGGATCAGTCAGTTGCAAGAATTAAAAGA
>SCLH01002349.1:88512-98531 GCA_004367855.1 Oikopleura vanhoeffeni
AAAATCAGGGACAACATTAAAAGAAAATATAAGCCATTTCGTAATTAACTAGATTTAAAATTTGCATAATTATCGTGATCGAGTTATAAAAATTGTTATTGAAGTTTAAAAGACTGTGATTTTGATAAAACAAACTGCAGAATTTTATTTTATAAAATATAATTTTTGGAAAAAATTCATAAAATTTTGAAACTTTTTAGAATTCTTAGAAAAACATGAGTGATAAAATTTTTCAGAAAAATGTGTTCCCGAAACACGCAGCATTACACGTTGTGAAGTTATTTTCTGCGACCAAGGAATGACAATTTTAATTGTTTTTGTGTAGATTCAAACTTGGATCAGTCAGTTGCAAGAATTAAAAGAATAACAATATTAAATATTTTAAAACAAGCGTTTTAGGGGGTATTGATGGCAAATTTGACATACTAACGGTGAGACCTTTGACTCAGAGTCTCTGAGGCCTTATTTCATCAGCCATCAACAATCTCTTAACTCATGATAAAACATCAGCCTATTTCGATATAAAGCCTGCTTCATATTACGGTATAGATTAATTAGGAACGCTTAATTAGGAGCTCGAGTTTTAGAAAAATAAGTCTTACGGGCTGTGTGAAAAAATACAATTAATTCTGGAAATTAATAAAATAACAATCAATTTCATAATTTGATAAAAATAATTAATAAAAATATGATTGATTTTAGAAATACATTTTAAATGTAATTCGTTTCTTTCGATAACTTTATTAAAAATACTTGATGTACAAAAAACAAAATATTCATAGCAAATTGAACTTTTAACCGCGGTGGGATTTCAAATTATTTGCAAAATCTGGAACTGGTGACTACCTGCAAAAATAGACTATGCTTGATATATCATAATGAGATCGGATAAAAGTTGTTCAATCAGTCATTGATTCATCCACTCTTCCAAAAAGAATAGGGATAGAAGGGATAAACCAAGGGGGATAGAGGGGGATAGGGATGGGATAGGGATTGAAAATTCAGAGCCATAGAGGGATAGAGATGGAAAATATCGTCAAATTTTTCTCCGACAATATTTCACCCTCAAATAAACCCTCCAAGTGATTTATTAATTAATAAACACGATTTGTACGTTAATTCCGGTTAAACAGAAAGTGATGAGTCATTCAAAATGCCGCAAAATGTTTTTGGCAATATTCTACCTTCAAATATACCCCAAAGCAATTCCGTCTGCATTCCAAAATTTTTTTCGTATTTACAAAAACGGGATAAAAAGAGATAAAGTCTATCCTGGGTCCGGGATAAAAGGGGATAACCTATCCCTTCATTCCTATCCCGTTTTTATTCCGGTTTGGGGGATAAAAAAGGGATAGGAATGGAAAATCGGCGGGGATGCATCCCTTTTGGAAGACTAGATTCATCTTTTCACAAGGCAGGTTGTCAAGTCAACGGCAAAAATTTGAAGACTGTCCTAAATTTCCATAACTTTTTGAGCAATCAAGCAATTGCTGCTCTGAAAATTCGAGTAAGTTATCCCAAGTTGGTTTGTTTTTAACAGCATATGCTCCTTCCATCGCACCACATGCTGCAAAGGCCCAACATGAGCCACATGCTTCTTGATCACGAACACGACCTGTAGCCGGATGTTTACCAGTTCTCCAGTTTCTGAAAAAGTTAATTTTAATTAACTTTCATTATAGTCTATAATTCATAGACTACTAAAGATGAGATATTTCTCATCACATTTTGTCTTCTTGAAATAAATTATGTCAAATTAATAAACGTTAATTTTCGTTAAAGATCGTTGATATCTTATTTCAATGAAATCCTTGTACATAAAAATAAATTTTTAAGGCACTAAAGAAATACGATCGTCCGACCCGGCGAAGAAAAGCCGAATCGGAACTGACAAAAATTTCAAACCGTGGATCCAAAGTGAAAATTATTCGGTAAAACATTATTAAAACTTAAAATCTCGATATTTTGGCATAATTTAAGATTTTTTCATAAGAAAAAACATATAAAAATTTCATTTCATTCTCATATTGTTGCGAACGTTTTTGAATTTTATTTTAATTCATTATCAAGCAGTTTTCTTTTAAAATGTAGGTACAGAAAACTTCAAGTTCACTTTGATAATTTGCAAGTCAAGAATTTGCCTAAATATCTTTCGCTTAATTTTCATGCTGAAAATAGTCGAGAATTTGCCTCAAGTGAGATTTTGAAGTGAATTGGCGTTTCCTAATCAAAATATTTTAAGCGATTTTTTGGTTTCTTCAATTTAAGATAATAATAGCAATATGTTGGTTATTTTGGTTTGATATTATATCTGGTCTGCACTTCTGATGTAGGTATGGCTTGACCGTAAATGCTTGTTGCGTCCGAACAATTATTTTAATGAGTATGGTAAATAATGTTTTGTAGTTGTAAATTTCTTTTATTTTTTAATGGTCCAGCGTTTTAAAACAATTAAGTTTGTTTTTTACGTTTATTTTCACAATTGGAGTTCAGTAAAAAAGCAATATTCGTAAGAATATATTACTTCAGACGTTAAAGGCTGAGATATTCAGAACACAGAACACCGGGTTTCTGAATCCCGTTTTTATAATTAAGTTTTGAATTAAGAAAGTTATCATGTAAGCTTTAAAAGGTATCCGAACATTTTGATATTGACAAGAAATGGCAGAACCGAGTGAAAATAATAGTATTGACTCTTGAAAATGTAATGCATATCTAATAGACCAAATATATTTAAAAAATATTGTTTGTGAAGGACATCATATTTTATATTTAAAGTGATCAACACCTCCTCACAGGTTATCACATTTGGTTAATATTAACAAAGTTTTGCCCCGGTTTCAAACCGCTTTTCTAATTACAACCCTGAAATACGGATAAAACCGTGATCATTGGTAATCGTTTATTTCATGCTATTCAAAAATATTTACACATTGATTAAATTTAGTTATTTCACTCTACGTTTTAAAATTAGTATTTACCTTTCAGAAGATGTCGCGAAATCAGGCTCACTCCAGTTTCCGCATTTAGATATTGGCACTGGGTCAGCTCTATCAAGCAGATAAATTTAACGGCAGCCAGACATTGTCTGATCAGAAACATTAAAAAAATTCAGAAAGATGTGGTTGAGGCGGCATCTTCGCAATAAAGTATTTTTTGAAAATTTGGATAAATATTTTCATGATTCGGAAATTATTCGAGGACATAAAAAAATTCATCTTTTTTAAATGCATGAAAACCTTGAAAACTTCTGCAGAATAATTTTCGATTCTTTTCAATTTTTAACGCGACCTCAGAAAGTTTGTATCTGTTTCCTGATTCCACGATTTAGATACGATGCTTTTTCATCGTCTGTCCAGTCAGAAAATTTATTCAGTCCTTTTGCGAAACTTATCAAATTTTTATCAAAGTTGTCATTATGTATATTGACAACCTCCTGATTTTTATCAAATATATTTTTTCGAAAGACTTCCTCTGCATCTGAAGTATATTTTTTCCCGTATTTTATTTTCCATTCCGTCCAGGAATCATTTGCAAAAACTAAAGCAATTAATGAAAAAATTATTTTCATTTCCGAATAATTTTTTTTAACTTATTTAAAAAAAAACTCGAGTTTGCAACTGAAAATTGTGCGAAGTAAGCCATATGCTAGTAACTAATTCGGATAGTTAAAATGGTTTGAAAATGGTTTGTTGACTTTTATTTTCTACCAAGATAGAGCCGGGCTCTAAGAGCTCCTGACTTATAATGACACGGTATTTAAATCAATCGAAAATGCAGTTAAATCCTCATCGGATGTCTTTCGGTAAAGTTTTGGATTTTAACTTTGTCAGAATTCGGTTTAACAAAAATCCTAGAATTCGTTTGGCAACTAAATAATCAAAAAAAATTTCAAATTTTGGAAAAATTTGTTACGAATATTATTTTTTGACCATTTCAAATTGCGTGAAACGTCCGCATAAATTTTTTTAAACAATTTTTTACCTATTTTTGGAACATACAGCTTGAGTTTTCTCGTTGACCGCGTTTTTTTATTCCGCAATAATACTCGATGGTAATTAGTCAATATCCGAAATAACGGAATCTGATTCGTTCATTTTTGCAAATTAGTAAAAATCGCGGTTAACGAGAAAACTCAGGCTGTACTTATTTCAATTTTTTAAAAAAGGTATATTTATGTCACGGTTAATTAGACAAAGAAACGATTATATCAATTGGTCAATATATATAGTGGACAAAATAGTTTAACTGGTATCCAATTTGAGTAATTTTTGAATTCAAACTTATCACTTTTGCGATGAGCAATTTTCTTGCCATTTAGATATTGCCTGGCATAACTAATAACGGGCAATAAATAAATGGCAAGACATTTCTGAATGACAATAAATTATGACTGAAACCCATTTTGAGTATTTTTCCATAATATCTATATAAAATTAAACTGTCGAAATTAAAGTTATCGGTTGTTACAAAATTTCTTGCGAATTAAACGCTTCAATAAACCGATCGATTGTCAGATATTAAGCAAGATATCCAATTAATTTCTCACAAATGTGGAAAATATATAGTTTGATATATAAAAAGTTTGATATAAATACAATGATTGTTTATAATAATCATCTACTTAAAAAACTACTTTAAGGTCCTCGACAAGCAGTAACAGTTACTGCTATGTTACGCTATAGCGCGATAATTGAGGCGGACAATATGTCAACGTGAATATTTTAGAGCTTCAAAAACTATAAATTATACATTTTATGTGACATTCTGCTCTGATAACGAAAATCCACTCTTCGGAAATTAAAGAATTGAAGCTCATTTTTAATCGGTCGTAATTTCAACAAATTAATTTTAAAAAAAATATATTGCTTATTGAAGCAACATATTCGACCAGCAAAAGTTTGAAAAACAAATTTACTTCCGTAAACATCTGGTTCATCTTTCAATAGTTGAGACAAACGTTTCATCATTTTTTCAGACTTTTTCTTATTTCAATTTCGGTTTTTTTCGACGCCAAATGCCTTTTTTATTTTCATTCTGAATTTCACTTAGATTTTGAAAAAAAAACTAAAGGTGATAAAAATTCTTTTTCATTGCTTTCTTCTGATTTCAGATACGTTGAAGGGTTTTTATGTTTATTTTAGTCGAATTCGCTGATAGAAAAGAGTCATCGCGTCATTATTTAATATTTGGGTGTTCAGAGAAGAAAGTTTTATTTTAATTTCAAATATTAAATTTTTAGTTTTTTAACGTATCGATTATTTATCAATCAGCTTCAGAAAGTATTTGGAACACAAAATTATTCGGCAATCAGGCTTTCAGATGCTTGCCAAATTACTAAAATTATAAGATTTGATCATAATATTATACAAAAAATAGGAAACTGCAAATTTCAATTTTTTTGAAATATCGCCCTTGCCGTTGTTTAAAGTTCGAATCAACGAGACTTACACTCTTAACGTGTAACTTCTCTTCTTCTCGAATGAATGAATATCAATTTGAATCGCTAATTGGTGTTCTGTCGAGCTCATTCTGTCCAATTTCACGCCTCACTTCAATTCAGATTTAAGATCTGAATTACTGTTATATAAAAGTAACATTTTATTCCCGGTCAGCAAAAATTATGGTTGATATTAAGAAATAAACAGCGTGATCAATCATTTTACTGTTGCGATACTAAGTAGTAAGTGAATCATACAGTGTTATCTATTATTTTGTTGGTAATGATTTCATTTTTGTGTAACATCATTGTTAATTTTTCCTTATCTTAATTTATTAGGTCTTGAGTTCAAATCTCATTCAAGCCACATTTACTGGCGGCATCATGTAATTTGTATTTACATATAAATTTATTCATCAAGTCATGAAAAACGCAGGTGTTAAAAATGACGTCAATATTTGAACAGATTCTCAATTTTACTTGGAAATTACCCATTCGTTCAAATAAAAAGAATAACATAATTAGGTGAAATTGAGGACTAAACCGATCTACCAAACCAAAAAATAAAAAATATTAGGTATTTGTTTTTCGGCGTCATTGACAGTTTTGGCGAAATGACAACTTGAAAGATTTAAAAAAAAATCAAATTCGTAAGGGTTTTCGGTTATATCCTTTTCCGAACGGAACTCCATCTCAAAAACGCTTACTGATCTCTATGAGCGCGTGTTCGGCAATCCCACTTCATGCTTGTCGGCTAGTGATTGTCTTAGTGAGTTCTTGGTGATTACACATCGATAACTTTGGCGGTTCATTATTCACACCCTTGCATAAATCATACTCAGGAAATCACTAAGGCAACATAGTGGATTCAGAACACGCGCTATAGAATAGTAAGCGTTTGAGATGGATTCCCGTCGAAAAAAGGATAATGTATAAATTAATTGCACCTGTTTGACAATAAAGAATCGATAATGAAGGCCCTCTTGTGCATTAAAAAGTGGTAAGACAATTCGGGAGATTGTTTTCCCCCGAGTTTGAAAATATTCGTAATTGGTTTTTTCAATTTGAAAATTGTTTTTTGACATGTTTGCCTTGTATTGCATCTTCAGAGTGATAACAAATTGTAAAATTTGAACAGAAACGATTTTGGTGTGAAAAATAATTTGACGAATCGGGCCTTAGTTTTGTTAAATTATTGCTCGATTCGTATTTTTAGGTAATTGCAGTGTTCATTGGTGTTTTCAAAAAACAAATGCACATAAATATTAATTTTTTATGTTCATTCTGAACATTAAGAGAAGATTTTTTGAGACAAATTATCATGCCTTCAAAAATTTTCCGCTCATTTTTATTGAGTAAATTTTTTTCTGCAATGGTAAAATGGGTTTCAAAAAAATCAAGTCGTTGTTTTTGAGACGCATCGTTATGCTCAACGCCTAGTTCGTTGTAAAAAGCTTGTTGGTAAGTTGAACAGGTTTGTATGTGTTTAAAAAGGGGTGAATTTTTATCAGTACTGTGATTTTTGAATGTAAACCCTGAAATGTAACATTTGTTGTAGTTCGCCTAAATATTTTTGTCCACAGTCGCATATGTAATTCTGAAAGACGAGGGTGAATGACGCTGTCAATTTTAATGGTTAAAAAAATAATTGTTTATTTGTAGTTAGGAGTGAATTGATTAATGATTTTGTAAATATTTGACGCCACACTGGAACATCTTTGACTGGTATAAGGTTAAGAAATTAAGTTATGTTTTAAATCGGGATTTTCGAGTTCAGCTTTACGTTTTTTGCGTATGGCTTTTGAAAATCTCGACCTCGAACTTCAGCAATTTTGTTATTTAAAATGTGTTAAGGGTACTGATTTTTCAGATAATTGGTTTTTGAATTTTCTATTGCTAATTTTTTAGCACTATCGGTTGGAGTACTATGGTGAATTCTGTAAAGTTCGCTGACAAAGGCGCTTATTTTTCAAATTATGGGAGATACACAAGTTTTGTAGTTAATTGAAAACAATCGGTTGCGGAGGGCTTACGATAGTGTTCAAGATTTAATTTATTATTATTTCTGACAATCGTAATGTCTAAAAAATTAAGGCGAGAGTCGACCATGTTTCTATTGTAAAACCGAGATTTTTATCAAAGTCATTGAGTTTTTGTTAAAGTCGATCCTTGTTCTTTTTTCAAAATAACAAGGATATCATCTACATATCTATAATATGCGAGAATTGTCTCACTTTGCATTTCGTTTCTATAATTTTTTGTTCAAATAAATTACAAAAAATATTTGCAAATGATGGTGACAACTTCTCGTCTATACTCACTCCACTAAATTGCCGAAAAAAGCCATTAAGTGGTTCAAAAGTGCTAAATTTTGTTACAATTTTCATAAAAAAATCTTCAAAAACATCTCTTGACGGGATTTGAATTTGTTTAGTAAAAACATCACCTAACACTTTTTCAGTTCTGGTTTTTAAGGTTAAAAATAGGTTTCTATATCATTGTAAATCGTATCAATTATATTTTTTAAAACACGTTTTATATTAATACTTGTATAAAGCGATTGACAATCATATAAGACCACCTCTTGCACCTTCGAGTTAAATAGATTGGAATTATTAAATTCAACTAGTTTTGTTATAAAGCTTAGTGTGGAGCCTACGGCAAATTTCGAATTTTTATTAACTTTAAATATTAAGTTTTGTAAATAATTTTTGGCTTCCGACGTGATGGTGTTTAAACGTCTGACAATTGGCCTTGATTTGTTATTTTTGTGTTTTTTTTAAATTTAACAAAACTAAGGCCCGATTCGTCAAATTGTTTTTAGCACCAAAATCGTTTCTGTTCAAATTTTACAATTTGTTCTCACTCTGAAGATGCAATAAAGCGAAATATGTCAAAAAAACTATTTTTCGATTGAAAATCAATATCTTACTTTATGTCTCAAAAAACCCCCAAAAAAAGAAAATATTGGGGGGGACTGACAAATTCTAGAAAACTTATACGGAGCAAATAAGAATGAGAAAAATTTGTTAGCCCCGGTTCTTTCAATTTATCGATTTTCACTAGAAACTTTTGGGTTTTTGGTTTGCATTAAGGGCATTTAAATTTGATTATTTTTCAACGTGATAAAGCATTTTCAAGATAATAATTTATATTGTTTATCAAATTAATTTTTAGTTATTAGTTAAAACTAATTAGTAATAAGCAGAATTATTAATGGAATGCTTCTCAGGAAACTAAATTTTTATAATAATCATTTTCAACCAAATTTGGCTTCTGAAATACATCGAAAGAATTTTCAGGGAAAACTTGTCCCCTGTGTAGTACACTGTACAATCTACAAAATGATGAAAAACTGTTCGTCAGTGAAAAATAGTATCGGGTTGATAACAGTTAAGGGGATTGCGGGTGCTTCAAGCAATGTGCTTGGGAGAAATAAGCTCTTTTGAAAACTCAAATATCTTTTGTGAGAATTGAGTGAACATTTATTTTTTCGATTTTAAATTGTAGTTTGTAACCTTGAAAAGTCAAAAATTGATTCATTTCTAAAAAATATTATCACATCAACCATTAAATGCATAAAACGTTATTGCTGGTTTTCTTTTCATTGNATCGGATCGGATCGAAAAAAAGTCGATCCAATCCGATCCGATCAAGTCGATCCGATCCGATCCGATCAGGTTATGCCGACCCCTGCACTGTACAATCTACAAAATGATGAAAAACTGTTCGTCAGTAAAAAATAATATCGGGTTGATAACAGTTAAGGGGATTGCGGGTGCTTCAAGCAATGTGCTTGAGAAATAAGCTCTTTTGAAAACTCAAATATCTTTTGTGAGAATTGAGTGAACATTCATTTTCTCGATTTTAAATTGTAGTTTGTAACCTTGAAAAGTCAAAAATTGATTCATTTCTAAAAAATATTATCACATCAACCATTAAATGCATAAAACGTTATTGCTGGTTTTCTTTTCATTGAAGTTTAACTTCATATCCCTTTATGACCTTTTGCATGATCTAAGAGATGTGGGTTGAGGGAGCCAATCCTAACACTCCTAAGACCCCTTTTAGCCACTCATGAGGCCGCTTTATTTTCTTTTCAGCCTACATCTCTTAGATCAAGCAAAACGTCATAAAGGGATATACACGTATCTGAAAATAACATAATGCCGATATTATTTGTCAGAAAACAATTCCCTACAATAAAGCCTGAAAACATTTTAATTCACCTTAATTTGCCGGGAATTTTTTTGAAAATGTATTGCTATAGTTTAGTATAGGCAAACGGAAGAACAAGAAAAAACGAAAGAACAAGAAAAAACGGAAGGACAAGAAAAATCATACCAAATTTCAGACCGTGGTCTAGAATAACTACTGCACCGACAATCCCCTAAAGTTCCTCATGAGATTCTACTTCACAATAATATTTTGTGTACAAAAAATATAACCCTGTCTTAGACGTGTTGGAATAAGGGTTAGGTAAACGGTAGGATCCTAACTGTGACCGTCCATCTTGACTCTATATAATTACCACACCTGGCGCCCCCTGGTGTGGTGAGGGGCGCGCTGCATATAATAG
>SCLH01002349.1:99114-154526 GCA_004367855.1 Oikopleura vanhoeffeni
CTATTATATGCAGCGCGCCCCTCACCACACCTGGCGCCCCTGGTGTAGTAATTATATAGAGTCAAGATGGACGATCACAGTCAAGAGCCAGTTTTAACCAAAACCATGCAAAACTGTTAGTTGCAAACAGTTTGCTTTCAAACTGGTTGCGTTTTAAATTTATATATTATTCATTAATTTATGCCTCGACTATCTGTAGAGATATTTGCCCCTGAGTTTTGCAAAAAAATAATTTCAACGAAAACTCGGGGACAAAAATAACAAATTTCAAATACCCCCAATTTTTTATTGAAAATTGAGAACTCGGGAGCAAAAATTTGTTGTTCTTTGCCCCCGAATTGACACATAACCGTGAATAATTGTGAAATAAATTTTCCTTGAATTAACGCAATTTCACCTAACTCTATTTATGAACCAATTTTTAATTACAAACCATATTATGACAACCTTGATTGCAGTTATCATTTACAACAATTGCGCCCCTAGATTAGCACATCACTGATTGAACACAAATTAAATTCTATTTGTAATTTGTAATCGTGAAACTGAGCGTAAGTAATTTAACAGTATTTATCAGAGCAATCAGTTATCAAACTGTGTATGTCACATAAAATAATAACTTATGAATATGGTTTTAAACTGCCGAAAAGTCAAGTTTTTGAAATAAAATTAAATTTATTATCAGAGCAAGAGAAAAAAAGTTTGAGATAAAGCGAAAAAATGTTTACACCAAAAAAAGATTAAGCTCACGTTATAAAGATAACAGACTCACAGAAGACAGGTCCTGAATATTGAAAAATGCTAAATCTGAGCATTTGATTGGTTGATTCCTTCAACATCTGTCCAATTGAATCGGCCTTTTCTGCAATCTAGTGTTTTGATTGGGTGCTAGTTGCTCGCTTGTTTGTATAATTTAAATATTCAGGATCTGTCCTCGCAGGGTCTGTGACCAATATAATGTATAAAATAAACAAAATTCGTTAGCTGTTTGTTTATTTATTTAAAACAAAAAAAATTTATATTTGGCAGTTTTTGGGATGTAAAAACTTCCAAAAAGTTTAACCCTTTATTAAACAGTTAACCCCTAGAATCACAGAAAAAAAATTCCGCCAAAGCACCATATATCGGCTATACTTTCGACGTTGTTTACAAAAAGCTCAAGGTAGTTGAAGCTCCAATTACTCTTGCAATATGAAGTTGAAAAATTATATTTTTGCATCTATCATTTCAAATTCTAGAATTTCAATTTTTAGTTCTAGAAAATAAAGTTGGAAAACCAAGGTGTAGCATATCCCGTGATACGTATCTGCCACCCTATCTGCCACAAGTATCTGCCTTACGTCTAACTTTAATCCGATTATATCTTCATATCATCAATGAAAAGTTATTTTAAAAAACTAAGAACAAATGATGAAAAATTCCGAATTTTTATGAAAAATGGCTATTTTTCCAAATATAAGCAGATTATACACTTTTTATTATTTTTAAGTTTATAAGTAATCAAGTGATAGTGCGGACATTTTTGATTGATTTAATTAATTTTTGTAAGAAATTATTTTTTCATGGAATACTTAAATTGAAAATTTTGTAATTTCACTTCCAAAAAAAATATCTGTCCCAGATACGAATTAATTTTAATGTTAAGTGTTTTGCATGTACAAAACACTCTCCTCAAAACTTGCTCATCTCACATTTTATTTGATGTCTAGTTTCGAAATAATTTTTCCGGAAGTAAAACGTGGCAAAAAATCAACTCCTAGTAATATTCGAACAAATATTCAACATTGGGAATCACCGCAAACTTCTTTATAATGTATTCCGAAGAAACAATTCTATGAATTTTTTTTGCTCAATTCAGAAGGTGTTAGGTTGGCTTGAGCCGATATATCGGCTCTGTGATTCCAAGAGTTAATAATTATTTAAATCCATCAAACAATTTTTCGCGTGAAGATCCTTCAGATATTTTCGATACGCTATGTAAATTTTAAGATGATAAAAATTTGAAATCTAGAATTATTCGCAAAATATCATCTTAAAACTTGACTTTGAGGGTCTTCAAGAAAAACTGATAGACATATTAGGAAATAGCTTGCGTATATTTTCGGAATGTACACTTTCGAATAAGTATCAATTTCAGTATGAGAAATATAAAATTTTAGAAAAAACCACGACCGCTCAAAAAAAAATTTGACGGCTGAAAAGTGTTATACTTCTTTTTCAAATTCCACTTTTAAAGATTCAAAATTGTTATTCTAAATTATATTTTTAGAACATGAGAGTTCTGGCATTAGTTTTTTGTATCACACAATGTCGAGAATTTCTTTCAAGCTCGGACTTCGCATACAATGGTATTATCGAGGAAGTGGACCTGCGCGAATTACGCAAGCACTATCAATTTCAATCAATCGAAAAGCTCGATAAAGCTTGGTCGTTTACTGCTTTTTACAATATTCAGCAAATCGATGAGACTAATCGGAATTTATTTCTGGCTACACTGCCGGTTCAGAATGATGAAACCGCAAAAGATTGATATCAAAATAGACTTGAATTTATTAATTATATCGATTACGGAGCGTCCTGACACATATAAGTAAGTTTTTCAGCCGCAATTTTTTAATAAATATTTTTAAAAGAAGTTTTTGTTCAAAAAATTGGAAACAATAATCTGATTCGAATAATTTTTATTTATTTTTCTCTGAATAATTTTGCTCAGTTTGAGCTATCTAAGAACTCAATCAGATAAGTCATTTTCAAAAGCCGAATAATTTTAAAATTTTGGCTTCAAAACAAGTTAATATGTGCCAGGAGGCCCCGTGATTGATATATATTTTTTTCATAGTACAAAGATGACTTTTATTGCCGACAGTGCCAAAATTGCCGAAAACCTTCGTAATTTCACGATTTTTATCAAAAATACTTTTAGTGTACATATCGACGAACGCAGTGTTTTAAAAGATTATCTAGATCACCGAAAGTGTTTTTTTTTGTAGTAAATCCTAGGCGACTTTCAATTTACAAAATAATACTTTTTTGAATTATTGTTTGACTCACTTCGGTGGGAAGTAAATTGTACGAATTTTGTCAAATTAATTTATTTGAACCAATCGACAATAAACTATTTTATAACTTCTCACAAAATAGAGCAAAATTGGAAGTTATGACGTCATTACAAAAAATTACACTTTTTATATTTTTGAACTTAAACTCGTCATTTCTGATCCGACGATTTGAAATAAGGAATTTCAAAACTCAAAAATGGGAATCAGTGTTTTGAAGCTATCTTGTAAAAAAAATTTGGTCATTTTAAGACGTAGGATTTTTTTTCTCCTTCGAAAATTTTCGGAAATAAATCAAGTTTTTGGTGAATTTTCGAGATTTCACAGATAGTCTGGAATCCAGTTCTAGCGAAGCCGTATGAAAAGCTTGATTTTCAAAAAGAAGACTGATTTTTTGGCCTGTGAAAATTAAGCGTTTTTCGGTGACCCTTTTATTCGCTTTAGGGTCGGCGACCAATATTTCATCTTAAATAACCCGTCAAAGTGCAAAATTAATTTCAAGTGATGAGAGTATTAGAAACTTTGGGTCAATTATATATACCGGAAGGTCACTAGAAAGCCAAAACTGGACTTAAGATTGACCTCGAGTGTTGACCAGTTTTTGCACTCTAGCGACCTAAAAGTATATAATTGACCCATAGACTATGGCTAGGGTGATACCGGGCGAAAACGACTTTAAACTAATTAGTTTATTGACGAATGGTATAAGTCACTTGTGCAGAATTTTTGAGGAGAATTTTTGAAATTTTTTTTTTTTTCGAAACGTTTTTATAATGTATTATGGTTTTATTGTTTAAATTGACAATTGAAGTAAGTGCTCATGCCTGCTCAATCCTAAAATTATGCTATTCGGATCGCAAATAAAATTTTAGGTCGAAAAATACAATAAATTGGCTCGCACGAGATGTGGCCTATATCAATTTGCGTGTTTCGGTCGTTCCGCCTACGCATTTTTTCATCCAAATTCCTTCAAAATGAACAAAAAAAAATTTCGAAATTTTTTTTTTCGAAAATTAAAAAAATTATGTCATGTATAGCTAAATGTTGTGGCGCAATCCGTGTCATAACAACATAAAGTGATAATAATTCAACCTTTAAGCGCCTTTAGAAAGCCAAAAGGTTGTTTTTTAATACTCACATTGTGACCACCAGGTGGCTCCTAAAATTTGTTTCATGGTCGGAATCATTTTTTTTGAGAAAGTTTAACTATATAAACTCAAAGAATTAGTGCTTAGGGGTTTAGTTTTGCAGATAAATCTCCCGGTACTGACCCTAACTATGGGCCATGGTTGTTAATACGCTCATATAAAAATCGACCCTTACGGTTCTTTTGAGGGTACTTTCAAGTCTATACAATGAATTTGAAATTGACTTTGAACTTTTACGGGTTATTTTGGGTCAAATATTGGTCGCCGAGCCTGAAGCAAAAAAACTGGTCACCGAAAAATGCTTAATTTTCACTGGTCAAAAAGGCCGTCTTACGCTTCGCTAGAACTGAATTCCGGACTGTCTGTAAAATTTCGAAAAATTGACCAAAAAATCAATTTTTTTAAAAAATTTATGAAGAACAAAAAAATCCCGGGTCTTAAAATGACCACAAAAAAATTCTCTCTAAGATAGCTTGAAAACATTGTGACTTTTTTTTTAGTTTTGAAATTCTTTATTTTAAATCGTCATCCTATATTGCCGAAAGTGCCCGTATCGGCGGAATTTTTTGACAAACAACTTTTTGCGATATGGGCCTCTGTGAATGGTTGATCGGTAATTCCACACGTTCGAAACTAAATAAAACTATTTTCTGAAGTGATATTGTCGTCAGTTGAAAACATAAATATTAGCCAAACATAAGAAAATTTTTTGAATGGTTCCTATTTATTTTTTTGCTTTATTTTGATCTTATACAGCCCATGAAGTTTTGCTCAAAATTGACGTTGGTTTCAAATCATCAGTGTTTCAATTTTCCATCAAAATAGGGAACAGTCCGAATAGTCCGGCCAAAACGTTTGAATTTCCATTGGCAATTTCCAAAGATTTTTTGAAAGTTTCAATCTCTCAACGTAAAATTTGGGATGAGGAAAAAGGTAGAATGTTGTGGAAAGTGTTGATATATTGCAATGATGAATATGTCAAAACCATTAAAAACAGCTTTCCAAAAGATCAGAAAAATGTCGAAGTATATTCATCTTATAAAAATGAAGCTGGAAAAATTCCAGTTTGGCAGGCTAAGTTAAAATATGGAAACGGTGCATTTGGGCTTCCTCAAGATGAAGACCATGTTTTTAAATCAGGATAGGATACGAACTTTGTCTTGTCAAATAATCTCAATAAGGGTTTCGAAAATATTAATGCAATTCTTATTTGATCAAAAGTGTATTGAATTTTTTCCTACATGATTATAGTCCTCCGAGGCATATAGCCTTTTGAAAGGCTATTTTTTGAGCGCTTATTACGGGAAAAGTGCTTGCAACTTTATTCTTCTCTTGTCCTCGAGATTAAGAAAAGACTTAAATTTAAGTGTTATTAATTAGTAAGTATGTAATTCACATTTTGACTTGATTAACCCTATTGAAAATGGCATGCGAATTCGAATCAAATGAATTGTCAGTCGAATTCTCATATTACATACATTTCACATCAATTAGAATTTCACAATTATATTAACATTTACCATTTTCATTTAACATATACATTTCACATGCAAAAACATTCATGTGCTCATTTCACATGTTCTTTTACATGGCCATATAACATGTAGATTGTACATGTACATTATACATTCACATTCTACATGTACATTTTACATGTACATTTTACATGTACTTTTTACATGTACATTTTATATGTTCATTAAATGCTTTATTCATGTCCGTTTCTACCAAAAAATTTACTTTTCTCGTGCAAGCATTATTTTTGACATGAAACATCGTATTACAAAGATGTTGACTCACTGTAAAATTGTTATCTTATTTTTGGAAATTTAAAAGAGGAAAAATTGTTTTACTGTCCGTCATCTAGATCAGACACTTTTATCACCCATATTGACTCCAATATTGCAACCACAGAAACATCAGTGACTGAAAGTCCCACTACCACGTGTTCAACCCACGCAGACGGAAGTACGGAGCCAATCACAGATCCTTTAACTGGTAAAATATGCAATTGTCTCACCACAACCACACCTATTACCACACCCACATCAAACGTTAAGAAAGTTGTTGTTAACTCGGTTATCAGTAGGGTGACCAAAATTATTTTAGTTCGCAAAAAGTCAAATTTGCATAAAATCGATAAACTTCCAAATTTGATACTGTACTAAGTAAATTATGAGAAAAAGATTTGACATTTAAGAATTTGTCGCAATTTGAATCTCCGACTTTTAAAGCATTCTTCAAAAGCCGAAAACTTAATTTTTTTTCAGATATGCTTAAATTTTCAGAACTTGCGGCAAATTACTTGCATCACTTTAGTGTTGATAATAGTGACACATCTGAAAATAAAAAAATCGAAATTACGCAAAATTTGGAAAAAACAATAAAAAAACTTATCTCGTTTATTAAAAAAAATTTGTCCACCCTAGTAATCAGCATTAATACTGAATTTGGATGGAGAGAAGAGCTTTCAGACCCACAGTCGCAACTACATGATGTTGGAGGACAAAAATTGATTCCACTGTTTCACGATAAACTTTACTTTGCTGGTCGGGAAAATGAATTCTATCTGGACGATATTTTAATAGTTTTTACTAAAGGAAGGTTTCCTTTTTATCAAAAAGTGAAGAAAAAATGATGATATTGACTGCAGAATTTTCAGAATATAAATGCCGTTTTTGTTTTTAAGGAAGAAAATTTCGAAAATATTTCTAAAATGGAATTTGGATGTTCTTCATAAAGATATTTTGCCTGCCGTTTGGCTTATAAAGAGATTGGTCGTTGCAAATTTGATTTTTTCGAGCGTCTCGCACTAAAGAATAAAATCCGTGAATTTTTTATAACACAGTAATCGATGTTTGAACTGACTGAAAAAACCTTTTGAATGACATCACTGGCTTATAAAGACTCGAAACATTACAAAAACTGAAATAAAAAAAATTTTACAGCTTTCGCATGATTAAACTTTTCCTTGATTTTGTAATTTTTTTTATTCCCGTTCTCAAAAGGAAGCTCGAGCCAGCATTATAAATTAGTTCTAGAGTTGGACTGAATTGCAACCATCTAATTTTTGAAGGCACATTTTCAAATGAATAACGACAAAAATGCGTAATCATCTATTTTCACTAAACAGTATTTAAATCACAATAAGTGGCGCTCAACCGTTATAAAGTGAACAGATAATTTGATCAGTTTTCGACGATAACTTCACTTTATTCGGAGCGTGAGTTTCAAATGGCGTCGACACTTGAGTTGATATAAAAACATGCTTTAATTAGGGACCATAAAATCTTAACACGAAGTTTATCTAGTCTCGACCAATCACTTTTTTTTGATACTACTAAAAACTCACACGTTTTCAAGCTATTAAATATATTCAAAAATAGTTTTACTGAAATAACAAGAAAAACACCTAGAAAAAAATTATACCTCTATGAAAGGCACTCCGCGGGCAGATGGTCTCATAATGACTGATATGGAAATGACTGTTATTTATTCTCGTGTTCAAGTCGATGACGACGACCTTGAAGAAATCAACCGAGTCATCAGTAAATTCATAATTGGCGCGGTCGGAGACTCGATCAAAGCATCCTTATCATTTGCTCTTAGTCAAAGAGCCTTAGCCCAAACTTCAACGACAACTTACTGTAAATTAGGTGATGAAATTCAAGGACAATCAACGCCGATTGAAGCGAGGTATACCATATCACCGATGATTTTTTTCATCGATTTGATTTTTTGTATCTTTTTGTATAAAAATTGTTTTTGCGTCAAAATTTTTGAAAAAAAGCAAACTATCGGAATATAGATGTGTTGATATCACAAAATTTGGTTAAATACGGTTTCATAATTCTATTTTAGTCAATGCAAAAATTTTGAAAACAATTCCAAAATATTTTAGAAATTTGAATTACAAATCAAATATTTTTTCCGTCTACACATTTTAAATAGTAAACGCGTACAGACCAGGAGTCGGCAAATTAAGTGCAGATCTGATCAAGTTCTTTAGCTCGAAATCCGAGCCTCGGATCCACTTCTTTGGATCACATCGAGTCGGTTTTTCCGATCCGATCGGGTTCGATTTTTAGACTTTTTACGACCGATTAAGGACGAGATCGTATCAGATCGACTTTTCCCTCAGTTAACCGAACACATTCGAAAATTTAAACATGCACCGTAGTTGATCGTACTACAAACGGCTTGAATGAATATTTTCTAGAATCAAAGTTAAATAATTAAAAATTTCGATAACCAGTTGGCTTGAAGCGACTAAACCAGTTAAAAATGAATTTTTTAAAAAAATCGACACAGAAAATTATCGATGAAAATGGTTCACCCCAATTAAAGCCACTAATATTGGTTTCACGATTTTTACTAAAGATCCTTGTCCGTCTGAAGAATGCTGGGTCAGAGATTATGAAAGTGGAGTTTGCATTCCAAAAGCGTCCTGTGCCTCGATTAATTGCTCTGCTGGTAAAATGGGGATAAGCTTTGATGCAAAATTATTTGGAGAGGGCAGTAATTTTGAGGGACCACCAGGATTTGCAGGAGAACCGAAATTAAATGACGAATCTGGACGATTTGAAATTGACTGCATTTTGGGAGACTGCGGAATGAAGCCAAAAATTGTTGAAAGGTTAGTTTAATTTTGATAAACCCCATTTTGATGATTTTTCATTTACAAATCAACAAATGCCTTTGGTAAAATAAGGAACAAATTATTTTTGCGATTCTGAATATTAATTCAGCAACATTTATTTTTGGATGAGCTTGAAATTATTTTATTTTTTTGTTATGAATATGAAACGTACAAGGCTTTTGACTGAAGGGGTTGTTTATAAGATCAACGTGTATGATATTGACTAGTGAAAAACGGAAACCCTTTCCACATTGATTTGAAAAACAGAAAACCTATCTCCACGTTAGCCTTATTTTGAAATGATTAAACATTTTGACATTATTTGAAAAAAAAATTTGAAAATTTATTTTTCCGATTAGTATCTCGGCAAAAGTCAAACACTTGTCCATGAAACGTTATTCATAGAATTTTGATCGAACTTCTGAATATGCAAAAATAAAATTTTCATCAGAAAAAATTGTTTTTTTAAGATTTTTACTCAAAAATAAATTCAAGTAGCCTATCTGGCTCAGAATTTTACTTAATTCTCAAAGATTCAATTTTTATTTCCCGTGTTAATAATCTAGCCTCAAAACTCTCAATTTAACTTTAATCAATATACATCACTGTCTAGAATAGGCCTCTGAAATTACCTCTAATCGATTCTGAATCAAGAAAAAGAAAGTTTCGAAAGTCCACGATAAATAAAGGTCAAAAAATATGCTTGTCCTAATTTGCGTTGACCACTTCTTATACGTCAGAATGGTCACTGACCACTGGTCAGTTCGAAGAACATGAAAGTTTCAATAATTATTCAGAAACCGTGATAATAAATTTTCAGTGACCTCCAATACACCTGGACATGGTCGTCCATACCAGTAGAGAAAGTTAACAAGGATACGTTTGGCAGTACAGTTCATACGCAAGCAGGAGCACATTTGACATGGACTTGTATGTACAGCACAAGACTCGAAATTGCATCGAATAAATTCATTGTTGACGAAGCTGTTCATGAAGACAGTATCACTGCTTATGGAAATTTGGAAGATGCATTTTCGATCAAAATGTTTTCAGACAAACATCTGACAAGAAAATTAGGAGATTCGGAGCGGATTTTAAATTTAAGCTTTAACTCATCTTTTTAAGTGAAAATTTATCTCAACCTTATATCGGTATATGTTTGTAAATTTGGCCTCAAATTTCCCCAAAATCAAGCTTTACTGATAATATTTTGCAAATATTGTATCAATAACGATGGCAGATTCTGCCACGTAGAATTCAAATGAAATATTTAATGTCCAATTTTTTAAATTAATTGAAATTAATTTTTAATTTCAAAGTTATGTTGAAATTAATTTTTCATTTCACATTTTTTAAGATATTAATTCTTTATTTATATTGTAAAAAATTGTATTATTGTTTTTAAAATTAAACTTGTGAAATTGGTACTAATGTTCCTTACCAATGCAATATATTAATTGAAATTGTGCCCAAAAATCATTTAAAATTATGTGAAAATGCCTAAATCGATAATGCAAATAGATTTGAATTGGCGCTCGATCTTTCGAAAAATATTTTGAAATTATTCACAAAATGTCAAAATTAAAATTTATCCACGCAATGTCAATTAGGACATTTCCCAGGGAAATTTTCCCTTCATAATCTCTCAATTTGTGAATTGAACTTTCAGTTCAATTTCTTATTTATGGTTTAACAAAGTTAGTTGCATGGATGGTGGCTAAATGTTAAAACCGTAATTAAACTGTTATCGAAAAATATAATAATGCATTTCATAGTTTGTCGAACATCATCAAGAAACCAGTGTACCATTTTTTGGGACTAGACATTTTTCTTAAATTTAATACAAACTATAGTATTCGTAAATAACTTTCCAACCAAAATCAGGCCGAATGAGTCATAATCGCAAACAAAACAGAAATTAAAATACATTTAAAAATTTTATTGGAAATTTCTTGAGAAATTTTAAGTTTGTGACCAGATTTGAATAATTCCTCATTCGTTAACACCCAAATAAAAAAACAATAATATGTTTCCTGAACGTTCCCTCTATACTAGTTTTAGCGTTTGTAGTCGAAACTTGTCAACTTTTGTGAAATTTCTTCGGCCAAGGTTTTCAAATTTGTATTCAATGTAGTAAATGTTACTGTGACTTCGTATAACTTTAATCACTTATTAAATAATCAAACAAATTAAACACAATTCTTATTTCAAAAGCTTATTCCAGACCCATAGTTGACTGAACTTATTTGAATTATTATGTAGATCATTTTTTGGCACTGATTAACTTAGGAAATTTATATCATATCATAAATGATCCTTGTGCCTGCTTTCTCACACAAGCGTCATAACTGTAACGTCAGCAAAGATCACAACCAATCAAATCACCCTATTGTCAACTCGATCACAGTTATCACGTGTGCGTGAAAAATCAGGCTGAATTATTATCTTCGATATAACTACTGTATAAGTTGGTCTCAACCCTGATTATATTGTATAACATCCCTCCATGAAAAAGAAAAACTCGCGAGTGCGAGATAAGGAGTCAGTTTTATGGCATAATAGGTGCTACATAATACGAATTGTCTCAATAAAAAAGCACTTCAATTCTTTGTCACAGACTGTGTGTCACAGACAATGTCACTTAATAATTTTAACTCAAAATTTATCAAAATCCGCTCATCAGCATTTTCTCGGGCAATCTGTATATGCTGAAACAAAAATGAATGTGATCAAAGGAATTCAATTTTATATCGACAGCTGTACAATTAGCGAAAGAGCAGAGTCTGTGAATATTGTGCTGAATAACTGCTATGCGAGAGCACTTGTGCAAAATTGGTTTCTGATACGCATCTTACAGCCACTTCATCGGTCCTCACTTATAGGAATGGTTGCAAATATTGTATAAAGTATGATATAATTTTCGATAATAAACTAATATCATTATTTTTTTCAATGTCATACCTTTTCCTATAATGAATGACTATAGGGTGTAACAATAGGGTGTAGCTGTTACATGAAGACCTAGACATTGCCAATTAATCTTTCAAAATATTGATATACTTCATCGAAATCCATAGATTTGGAAGAACACTTTCAAATCAATTGTTCAAAGTTTAATCCAGGTGATTTTTGACCGGATTTGTGACCGGATTTTTTCGAAATTTTTTTGTATTTTTTTCTTGGTCTCTGAAAATTCAGAACGAATTTTACTGTTTCATTTTTCCATAAATATCTTAGAATTCCAATGCTGAAAAACTTATACCAACCTAATATGGCCATATAAGGTTGTTATAAGAATTTTCCATATATTGTGTCTAAACTTTTAATATTTTGGCTTTCGGACACGACCTGACCAATTTATTTTCAAATAGCTCAACATGATCAAGCATTTACAATATTATTCTTGGAAACGTCGCTCTCCGCTGACTTTTCTAACCTTCGCGATCAGTTATACGCAGATACTACATCACGTTAATTTCAGACCAATTAGCGTAGTTTTCAAGGAGACGTTTTCACGATTAGTAATGTAGAAGAAAAATAAGAAAAAAGTTCAGAATCGCATCACTTTTATATTTTTATTTTAAAAATTTTATAATTACCAAAATTTAAATGGGTTCGACAACCGATTTATTATACATGTACTACATGTCATGTAGATAGTGATTTTGGTTTGAAAAAGGATACATAGGTCGGCCGTGATCAATTCAGAATTTTCTGACAATAATTATATTCATAATTATTAGGAGTCATTAAGAAGATTTATATATTTTTGGTTCAAATTTGACAAAAAACAATTATATGAATTAGAGGTCCTCATTTGACAGATTGTGACTTTTTTCATAACACAAAGAACGCGGGATCTTAGCACCCAATCAAAATCAAGGATTGCAGAATAAGCCCATTTTATAGATCAGATTTGTCGGATGCTCGGATTCTGCATTCTTTAAAAATTCACGGTCTGTCGGTTTAGGGCCCTTAATAACTTTTATATGATTCTGAATGGATCAATTTTCAAAATTAAACTTTCAAAATGTAGTTTAATGAGGTAACAATCTTTGTTCACGAGGCTCAATGTTTTTAAGACTGTCAACTCATCTGAATGAAAAGTAGGTCTTGAATCAAAACTCAGACGGTACAAATCAAATTAAACGGTATCATTGAGACAGTGTTTGTCATTTTAAACGGTTTCATTAAGACAGTCTTATTCCTAATAAGACAGTAATTATCCATCGGGATCGTAATATTGTTACGTAACATTTGCACCGTGAACATTTATTCAAAGGGGTAATTCATGACACTCAGACGGTGAAATTTTGACAGGGATTTTTAAAACAAAAAAACTTTTTAGACAAAAAATACATAACAAAAACAGCATTTTTAAACAAAAACATTCTTTGACAAAAACATTATTTAACAAAAAAAACGATGATCAACAAAAAAAATTGCTGAAAAATGTTTTTTGGTTAATTAACGTTATTTGGTAAAAAATCCTCTTTTTCGTTAAAAAAAAATTTTGTTAAAGAATGTGTAGTTTAGAAATGTTTTGTTATAAAATGTTTTTTGTTAAAAAATATTTTCTCTAAAATCGTATCGAAATTCAAAAATGTACCCAACCATCAAAAAGCTCATTCACATTTAGTAAAGCTTCAATTTCAAATCAATATTTGTCATGTTCCGTTAGAATATGTCTTGAAGACGATGATGAATGCAACCTCACAAAACTGGAGCAAAATTGTCCGTCTACAGGTGTGACGCGCCTTTTGACTTTACTCTGGATGGAAAATAATAAAATAGTTTTTATTGACAAATCCGAATTGAAAAAAAAGGAACTTCACGACTGAAAATCAGTTTCCTTTAAATTTTTCATTGTTTTCGCCTCACTCTTTATAAATATATGTAAATTGTTCTTCTCTGCAAAATAACGTGAATCTTATAAATAAATCTTGTTCATCTAGAAATAAAATATTGATTAAGGGGATAGCAGCGATTGGGCAGACTGGCGTCAATTTAACTTACGAAAATAATTAGTTGGTTTTTTTTTTGTGATTATTATCGTTAGCTGAACCAGAATAAATGTGTATTAGCGCATTAAAATTTTTTTTATCTATTTAAGGAAAGATTCAAGTTTGAACTTTTATTTTTAAATTCGTTTTTTTAATCTCTGAATAAAAACAGAAAAAATATCCACTTCAACTTTTTTCATGCCTTTTACATATTTTCTGAATGCTGTTTAAAAAATCATAACATGTTCATTTTGTCATTTTTTGTCGACTTTTTTTAGAAATATTATGAAAATTTTTCGAAATCAAGTCCAAAATTTTATTAAATTTTTTGGAAATCTCTTTGAAATAGTCACGAAGAAGTTGTGTTATTTTCTGATATCTATTTGATTTCCGTATTTCAACCGATGAAAGGTCAATCGAATATCTTTCTGAACTTACTGAATGAAATTTACAAGACTTGCTTGTGACACCGGTTTGTGCTATTTGGCACGTAATTTATTAAAATTTTATTATTTTTCAAAAATCATTTGTTTAATTAAATTATTATTTGGGTGTTATAAGCTACTTTTCTTTTTCAAGTCAGGAGGTTTTTAAATATTTAAACGCAATTGAAGGTCAATTTTTTTCCCTAAAAAGCTGTTTTTTTCTTTTTTTCATGGAAAAAAACTTTCATATTTAGGAAATTTTTTCATATGGATAATGATTCTCTCACTAATTAGTGCAAACACCCGAAAATGCCTGAAGTTTATAAATATCGCCTTCAAAAAAAATCTCACATCGGGTCAAGTTGGAAATGGTTGTTATACATGAAAAGTGGTTTTTGAATTATTACAGATTACTTAAGTATGTTGAGAAAATTAAAAATAAACGTTTGCAAGAATGAACACTTTTATTGAAGATAAAAATAAAAATTTTCTCATTTTTTTTCGTTCAATAAATTCACTCCGCAAAAAATTAACCAATCTGCCACATCGCTGCTACCCCCTTAAAGCTATACACTTCGCAAAAATTTTAAGTTTGAAGTTCGAAATCGAAAAAGGGCATTTTGTATGTTAGCGAGAGAAATCAAATGCTTGACATTACACAGAATAATCTAATTGCAGAAAAATGAATTGCTTGCATATTTTCAATATTCAACACCTAGAACCCCCATAAGGGAAAAGGACGCCACAATCATATATTGATCAATTTGTTTAAACTGACTCGAGAGGTTTACTAATTTACACGTTGTAATGGTTTTCGTGTTCTTGCTTTCCATATAATATTTGATAGGACCTTAATCCAGTCATTTTGTTATTTGACCCTCTTGATGTCATATTACGAAAATTGAAACCCGAAAATGTTTCCAGACAATTTGAGTATCTTTGGTGATAAAATCAGCTTTTACGCTCCTGTAGTTTTCGAAAAGCCGAGGTTCTGATATTTTACCGGTGAAAACTTGCCACCGGTAATTACTGGTGCACGAATCGATAAGTGCCTCAACCATACGGTATTTGGCATCTAAAATATGTAAAAAACTTTCTTGTCAATTTAGACTAAGCCTGTGAAATGCCGACAGAATTGGCCAAAAAATAGCTGATCATACTAATTCAGTCTTAATTCTTAGATTATCTCTAAAAACATACCCAAATTGTTTTTGAATTATACAATATAATTTGTACTGTATAATTTATACACTTGCCGTGTAGTTGAACTTAATTTTGTTCCCTAGATTTCTGAAACGGGTTACGCGCGTGAGGCTCACACTGTGAGCGAAAGTTTTACAAATATTCGAGAATATGATATCGAGACAAATTACAAAATACTGGAAAATAAGCAGAATTTACATTTTTTTGAGAATTTGTAAATGGTAGTAAATTAACCAGTTTGAAACTAAGAGATTTAACGAAGAAAGATATTCGACGAAGTTTGAGTAGGTAATTGACAACCGAAGCTAAAATTTAAAATTGGCTCATTTTGGAATAATTATTTAAATTTCTATTTCGAAAATTAATTCAAGGTGTAATTTACGGAGGCCAACTTAAAATACGAGAGTGGAATTCCTAATGAATTTTACGAAAATTATACTACACTACATGTATGTAGATTTCACAAAATCCGGGTCGGTTGCGTCCAAAAATAATTTTAAGGGAGTGGGTGACGATATTTAAAGGTTCCGATCAAGTTCGATCTAAAATTTTTTTTAGCCTGTTTATTTCAATAATGAACACATATTTAGACATGGAACTCTCCAAACTGCTCAAAAAAGGTTTCAAATTCATTTTTGCATTGATTATTGTAGAAAATATTTTCAAAATTATCGAAAAAAACGGAAATTCAAAAGCATTTTTCGAGACCCCATGACAAAATTTCGAAAAGATGGCCCAAGACAATTTTAAGTCAGGCTTTATCATGACTTTAAACAATTAATTTGGAAAATTCCATAAAAGACGTAAGAGGAGAAGGCTTTCTAGTGTGCCTCCCAAACTTACTGTTTTGACCACAAGGGGCATGAATTTTAAAGGGTGGCCCGAGAAAAATATTGTATTTGTATATTAAGACTGAATGTCAAGTAACAGAAAAAATAAAACGAAGGTGGAGGCTTTTTAGTGCCTTTTGAGACGCCTACAAAAAATTGTTCTCTGAGCGTAGGTTAAATTATCTGATGGCCTGAGTGGTACCGTCATCGTCATAAAGAGTTGAACTACATATTTTAAAAAATTTGAATTATGTCCTTTGCCAGATTTGTCAGGAATCCACTTGAAAACTTTTGAAAAACAGCTTAATTATAGTCACCCACTCCCTCGAGCGTCTGATATCTGGTTCATCTTCAATAAACTGTCACCGGCGAATTTGACTTAAAAAAAGTCCAAAATGACCAGTCTACAATCGGTTTGAGTCTTTTCCAATAATTTGAGTAGGTGTTTATTAAAATACTCAATAATTGAGTTGAGTCTCAATGAATTGAGTCTTAATTACAAATAAAATAAAGTGAAAATTTTATTACTTGTTGCAATTTTTAAACCAAAGTGTTCAACGTTCAATTCGTCTACAGCAGGTTCGGTCTTTCAGATCATTTACTCTGGAATTCACAAGAGAAGACATTGCTTTTTTCATAGATAAATTTTCTTCGCGACGTTTCCCCATTGTGACTTGAAGAAAATAAATAATTTTCACATCGTAGTTTTTCGGGACGTTGTTTGTGAAAACTTTTGAAAATTAAAAGAAATTAAAAAAATGATACAAATTTTATCAAATGATGACCTTTTTTCATAATTTTTGACAATTATTCTCGAAATGGGTGCGAAAAACGTTATGACCGTTTTGATTTTTATCATATCTAGAATTCCCCTGATTGAATTTCTTGTTTGTTTATTTTGAATAAAAATTCAAAGAGATATAGTGAGGGATAAATTCTACAGATTTTCGCGAAATTAGTCTTTTTTCTACTAAATAATTAAATATATTTTCGGGTTAAAAATGCTTCCGGAAAATGTGGTGGATTTTTTTAGCCAAAAATTGTCCGAATCGGCCACATATCGATTCTCTAACTCGTGTTTTTCGTATAATATCGGTTTTCAGGCTTCTTATCAAGGTCTCATCCGTGCTGTCAATTTACTTTTACATCCTCCTTTTTAGGGAGTCCCGGATCAATAAAAATAAAGATTTTTGTGTGAAATTGTTCAACAAATTTTGGTTTTTACCCGAAAAATATTATTTTTTTGTTTGTATAAAATATATTTACTTTCCTTTCGTCAGAAAATATATTGCAATATTTCTTTCCATCCAGCGTAAAATCATTGAAAAAATACTTCCAGTATATGACAAACCAAATAACATCCAGAAGAAAACGCCAATTCTATAAATTGCATACAGAACGAGTACAGTTTGTGGCCAATTTGACTAGAAATGCATATTTTATTGGTGCATTTAGGTATGATAAACATATATTTTGAAAACGGAGGGTGAACAATTCTGAGATTTAATTGTGAGCGGAATTTGGTGAAAAATAAACAATCGAGAATACCTTTTAGTACTCTGATGTGCGTCTATAAGGACACCCTCTTAAAAGAAAATATGGCAGAAATGTGGCCGAAACCTCCGCTTTTTGATTTTGCTCCGTCCCTCAATAAGGTCAATATGGCTAAAATATTCAAAAGGGTATTTTTTCTGAAAATATCTATAATGCTTTAATTGAATATAAGGACAATATCGAAAACATAATGTGAATATTAAAATTTCCAGAGTTTCCAAATTGTCATTATACTGAATTTTCAATTTCTTATGTCCTTTTCTTGAGGGTCCAATCAAAACAAAGCGATTTGAAGAGAATTACCTACTCTTTATTCGGTCCGCTCAAAACCCTATAAATATGAAAACTCAACCTGTATTAACCAAAAATGATCCTTATATTTATAAAATTTCCTAATTTGTCCTTTTTTCCTAAAATTGGCCTTTCCAAGTTGTCCTTATCGACCTTTAAATTGTCCTTATGTTTCCAAATTGTTGGAAAAACACATTCAGAAAAAACACATTCAGGAAAAACAATTTCAGAAAATAAGACGACAATTTGGCAATATAAGGAAAAATAAGGGTAATTTTAAAATATTGAACAATTTGGGGAAAATATAAGAACAGTTTACGAAAAATGTGGAACATTTTCGAAAATAAAGAGATTTTTGAAAAGTATTAGAACAATTTTCGAAGTGTAATTAAAATGTTTAAAAATTAAGACAATTTACAAAAATAAGGACAGTTCGGGAAATATAAGGACAATTTGCAAAAATGTAAGGACAATTTACCAAAAAAATGGACAATTTACGAAAATAAGGAGATTTTTCTAAATTAAATATTTCGTTAAAAATGATATTTTTCAAAATTTTATTTTTGATCTACAATAATTTATTATTAATTTTTGAAAAAATTTGTAAGAGTTTTCAAAATTCCAATTTTATGTTCTCAAAAATCCAGTTTTTGTCCCAGAACCCTCTCAGCTGTCCTTATAGACGAAAATCACAGTAGTAATATGATGTTCACATCGTTACATTTTGGCTTTTGGAAACGACTCATCCGATAATTTATCGAATTTTTTTAAGAAATTGAAAAAATGGTCCAATTTGCCCAAATTTTCGGATTTTTCTAAATATGTGTGGTCAATTTGTGGTATCTAAGACGCCAGCGGATGAGTCCTTTCAGATAGCCGAAATTTAGACGGTGTGAACACCCTATTTACAATTCAAAGGAAGTTTTGTTACGTGAAGTTTATCGGTTAACGTTCGTTATTTTAAAGTTACTTTTTTCAACTTACTTTACCACACGAGATTGGCATACCACCATGATCGTAGCTATATTCTGGAGAAGGTACAGTTAACGCCGACAAACAATCGGTTGTATTATGAACAATACTGAAAATGAGATTGAAAAAATCAAAAAATGTTAGATCAAGGTTTACAAAGAGAAAAGTCTCCAAAAAACTGTAGATTTAATATTCCCGAACTAACTAAATAATAATGAATTCTCTTTTTTAACACAAAAACAATTATTTGAGGTTTGAGGGTGAGGTAGGAACCGCAAAACTTTTTTTGCTGAATATTTTGTGAAAAATTGTCAGCGTTAGCTCAAAGATGAAAATCTGGTTTTGAAATTACCTATCATTTGGCTTGAATTTTTTTGTTGAAATAATTTTGAATTTTTTTGTTGAAATAATTTTAAGCAAAATGATAGGCAATTTCAAAAACGGATTTTAATTTTCAACCAATCGCTGACAATTTTTTCAAATTTGTTTGGATCATAGTAATGAGGCGTAGGGTAATCTTATTCAAAAAATTCATATGATAATTACCTCGCCAGTGCTAAAGGTGGAGTCGTTTTTGGAACAAAGTCCCCGAATCCCACTTTTGATAACGAAATAATCGAGAAATAAAGTGAATCAACATATGACCATTCTTCAATAATTGAAAAAATATGAGCAGGAATTATTAAGAACACCACAAAACCCAAAACTCCATATATCCGCTGAAATAAGACTAAAGTTTCACATGAAATTTGAGTTAAAGCGTTACCTTTAAGTTTGTTTCTGTGAAATTCGGATAAAATTTATGAATGTAATATAACAAGCGCAGCAATAATTCGTCGATGTAATGTGTAATATACTAAAAAATATATAATTTTATTTCATTTAACAATTGATTTGGGTCGGCGGTGAAAGGCCAAATAATAAAAATTACTATTTTTTGAAAAAATAATTTTATTTCGGAAAATGATGATATCCGACTTCAAATTTCAAGATTTGAACAGTATATTTTATATTAAGAAATGTTTATTAAAATACTGTGTTGTGCGTCTATAAAGACACTCTTTATCAGGACAATAAGGCAAAAATTTGTCCAAAACCTACGCTTTTTGATTTTGGTCCGTCCCTTCATAAGGACAATATGGAAGATATATCCAAAAGGATAATTTCCGAAAATATCTATAATTTATCTCTATTTCGCGAAAATATGGTTGAACAGCAGAAAAAAGGTCTTCATTATTTTTGACCAAAAATTTGTATCAGTGTAAATTGGCCCCCGAAATTTTTTTCTTATTTTTTTGAACTGTATAAAAAAATAAAGACAATACGGCACGAAATCCCTAGGACATCCCTTGTGCATCCCTTGTGCATCTTGAAGTACAACTCTTCACGGTGAATTGTGATTTAACATTAATCTATACATCCCACTAAGCCGACACCTACGCTTTTAAGAAACCTCCTAAAAAATCGCTAAATACGCATTTCTCCGTCAATTTTCACCGTTTTCATTATTTTTTTTGTCAGGCTCCAAAAAAGCCTCATACATGATGCATTAATAAATGTCATTCACTCAGAATTTTCATTTTGGCGGAAAAAACCGAAAAAAACAAAAGTAAAATTTTTGAATTGGTCAGTTCGGGAGGCTCAGCAAAAGCTATCTCCTCCACCAGTTTAGAAGATACAGTTTTGTCTCATACTGCATCTGAAAGCACAGGCCTTGTTTAACAAAACATTAGAGAGTTTTTTCAAATTTTGATTTAGGGTCTCTTGGGGGCCATGTCAACTTTTCATTTTATTTTGAATTTTGACAAATTTAGAACCAAAAAAATTTGACAAATGCTCAAAAATATTTTTTTTTCGTAATTTCAAACACTTTAAGGATTTTGGTGCAATTTTTAACTTGGCAGCGTCAAAAGAAAACAAATAAGTGCACTTTCAATTTACATCATAATTAATCGATAATTGTTGTTTTCGTTTTTCGGCCGCCAAAAGCAAAATTTCGAGGAAAGGCGCTTTTGTATTATGTGTGAGGGTTCTCTGGAGCCTGACACAAAAAAATAATAAAAAATGGTGAAATTGAAGGAGAAAATGCGTATTGAGTGTTTTTTTAGGAGGCTTTTTTAAAGCATAGTGTAGGCTTAGGTGAGATTGTATCAGATTACTGTTAATTACAAATCACCGTAAGAGTTTTTCTTCAAGATGCAAAAGTTTTTGGGATATCAGCTCTGCTAGTTTATCCAAAAATAGCATCGTAAACTGTCAAAATCTGCGTCACCAACACCCTTAAGGACGAAAACCACAGTAAATTATTCCAAATTGGTTTTATTCATAACAAAAGAGGATTTCTTCGCCCAATTTTCAAAAAAATTCATCGACTTGTTGACTTACCCGTAACAGCGTTGCAAAAAGAGGAACGGCAAAAATTGTGAAACAAATACATAAAATTTTTCCTCCTTCCGTTTTTGGAACAACATGACCATATCCAATAGTCGTGGCAACAGAACCCATAAATAAAAATGTATTGTCGAAAGACCTTAAAATGACGAATAAAATTACATTCGAGCAGCTGATACGAACGCTCGTACGTTTAATCTGGGACGATACCTGTTTTCATTATATTTTAATCAACTACATTTATTTAGCTTAGTAACGAATTGAATTTAAACTGTATTTGAAAAGCTTGATGAAAACTGGGAATAAAAAATTTGAATGTATCACAAAAATTTGACTGAGAGCATTTACAAAATATTTGTCATGAAGCTTGATTTTCAGGAAAACTCAAAACTTCATTGTATATCAAAATGAAATTCCTTTGATTTTGTATTTACCGCTCTGAGTGTCAAATTGAACAAAAGTCGTTACAAATTAAGCGTTCATATAAGTTCTAGAAATTGAAGGTATCAATATTAATTTTATTTTGGAAGACTCGCTTCAAAAATTGTATGTGTCTTAATCACATTGATTTTTCAAGAATTAAAGTAACGACGCATAAATAACTATTGGAGCTGATAGTTTCATTGTGAAGTTTAATTATGACGCATAATATTTTCTGAACCGAATCGCTTCAAACAATGATAAGAAACTCGATAATTAAAGTAAAATGCAGCTATTTTTTTCAAATATTTCTGAAATTGAAAAAATCTTACCATTCAACGCTATAACAATTGTCATAAAGTTCAACATAGGTCTTTAATTCAGTTCAGCAATAAAATTACTGTGGTAAGAATAATAATATATGAGAATATAAGAATAATATGAACAAAATTTGGCCAAAACCATTATTTTAATTTGATCCATCCCTCTATAAAGAAAATTATTCAAAAAAATTATGAAAATATCTATAATTCACCTATTTCTCGTAAAAATATGAATGAAGAGCAAAAAAAGGTCCTCAATTTTTTCATCAAAATCGTTCAAAACACTCAGCAACGAACAAAATGGCAAAAAATTTATGAGTCACCCGGTTTTCAGGAAAGTTTCCACAAAAGACCTGTTTTTCAGAAAATTTTTACTGAAGAGCAAACAAAAGGTCTGCATTACTTTTCGGTCAAAATAAATTTTCGTTATGGATAATTGGCCTAGGAAAATTTGAAACTTTTTGAAGCATTTTTTAAAAGTTTGGACAATATGGTATATTAATCTAAGACTCAACTTGCAAAATCTCAGCTGTACTTATACATATATATCATATATAATATAGGTAACTTCAATTTGTCAGAATGAAATCTGACGCCTTGTTTGTATTAACACGATAATTTGCGACTTTCGATCAAAAATCAAGTGCAAATTTTTGTTTCATACAGCAAGTTGTATTTGTCAGGTATTTCACAGTTATTTGCTGAACTAAATTCGTATTCGTGAATGTCATAGTTTCAAAAAGCATTTCCTTGATAACTGGGCCATGAATATCAAACTCTTGCTCTTTGAATTTTCCTAGGTTTATCGGGTGTGCCAACCATATCCAAGCTATTCAGAAGTATTAAAGGGAAGAACAATATTTTTCAAAACATATTATTAACTAAAACATTGAAAAGTTACAACCTGAGTTTTGTCGTTTACCGCGTTTTTTTTATTCGGTCGGTTAGACATCCAAAATCTATAGCAAAGTATAGGCAATTTTGATTGTCTAACCGACCGAATAAAAAAAACGCGGTAAACGAGAAAACTCAGGCTGTATGTATTTTACATATGAAATGGCTACTCTTTTTTGATAAAATTATGAAAATATGGAATGATCTGTTTTGAAATAATTAATATGCTCAACATTGTCTTACATAATAATAATTTTGTACAACAAAAAACTTCTTGCGACATTAAACAAAATGACTCTTTTAGTTTAGAATAAATAGAACGCTTGTGGTCTTTAGGATCGAATGTACTCGTCTCTTATTGTTTCAGTGTATATGAATATTACTTTGTAATTTTTTGAAAGTGGGTTAGTTTGAGCAAATCATTGTATGAATGGAAGGTGAAAGAGACCGCGACTGGCGCACGCGACTCATTGTCTAAATATTCCGCATTTCATTTACTGTGCTCAAACTAACTTGAGATAAGAACCGCTCTCACGTAAACTGTTTCTTCAGACCATGTGTTTAAGGCCAAAACATTCTCATTATAGACAATATTGGATAAAATAGAAAATTCTCACAGAAACGGGTTAATTTAAATTTTCAAAAATATTTTGAAAGTTCACGTCCAAGTTTGAGCTTAACTTAAACTGATTTATAAATTTGTCTTTTTACCACAGACTGTTTAATCGCATTATTGCCAATAAATACGAGTTCAATTTTGAAATTTAAGCATAACGCTTTTTGATAAAAAAACCTTTGCGCTCTTTTGAAACTCATGCTGTTTCAAGCAAAATAGTTTTTCTTGAAAAGATTATCCGGTGTAAAAAACATGGGGAAAAATGTAAGAAGGATTTACGCTTTAGTTTTACCTTGAACATATAGTTTTTTAAATCCCGCTTGAGTGCATTCGTCGTTCACAATGTTGATGACTTGTTGAGAACAGTTGTATTCTATAATCTTCTGTGAAAAGTTATAATTTTGATAAATTAAAAAGGTTTTTAATAACTTTAACACAAAGAAAGTGTTAATCATTAATTTGTTGGAATTTTGAGAAATGTAATGCTCGTTATTATTCAGACCTTCACGGGCGCTTTGGAAAATACAGATACCAAAAATTTCAAATCATTGTTAGGCAACCGAAATATTAAAACCGAAATCTAAAAATTTTCCTTATTTAGAATTTAGCAACATTTTGAGGTAAAACTGGAAAAACCTTATTTTGAATCTATCTACATTATTTTACTCAGATGAAATTTCATCGTTTTTTTTTCTTGCATGACCAAGTAACAACAGTCTCAGTTTTGACTGTGCAAATATTAATATTTTGAGTCCCTTCAATTTCAGATAAAATGTCATTTAAAAATGTCAGATTAATGAATTGATCAATGATTTTAAGAATTACTAGAAATTACTAGGTTTTTTTTTATTTATGTTTCAGAACACATACGCGCCAGTTGAAATATATCATCGCTTACCCGCGAGTATTACTTAAAAATAATAATACTCAAACTTTTTCCTTATATCCTTCGTTCACAAATTTATTTTTTGCAATATATCCTCGCCCTCGCATGACGTTTCGTAGAACGACGCAAACTTATTTATGGTTTTAAATTTAATTTGTCTTAGCGTAAATTACGCTGCGTAATAAGCAAACATTGATTTGATAAACACCAAACATGGTAAATTATAAAACCTATTATTTGTGTTGATATCCAAAGCGATAAAAACTCTGAGAGATTAAATTATTTCGAAAATCTGTGACTTTAGTTTTTGCCAATTCGCAGCGTTCATCTTGAGCTGTCTTTTCAATTTTTTGAAAAAGCAAAGAACCCAGAACCAAATAAATTATGTAGCAAAATAAACAATCCAGAACTTTTGAAGTAAATAAAATATGTTTTTTATTGGTTCAATTTGTTCTGTCATTTAAACACTATGGAGACGTAAGAAAGGACTATTTGCAATTAATAATGAAAAATTTTGAGCAACAATTTTGTATCGCGGAAAAACCTAATTGCTTCGAGTTACTTTTTTTGAACTTATCAGTTATAATTTGAAACCTTCAATTTACTGTGGTGTGCGTTTATAAGGACACCCTCTATTTAGACAATATGGAAAATTAATAGGCAAAAGCTACGCTTTCTTATTTTCGTCCGTCCCTCGATAAGGAAAATAAGGAAGAAATATCAGAAGGTTTGGCAAAATCTAAGAACAATATAACAAATTTGTCAATAAAAATACATGTCAATACACTTGAAATTTTCTCTGAAATACCAGTTTTTTGCAAAATTTTCACCGAAGAGCAAAAAAAAAGCACATTATTTTTGCCATAAATATATTTTTATTCTTAAAAATGACCGTCAAAACTTATGTTTCAAGCTATTCACCGTTATTTTTAAAAATTTAAAGGACAATTTTAAAAAATAAGGACAATGTGGAAAAATCTCAGCTTATAGACAAAAACCACAGTACCTGGTTTTGGTTTTTTATATTGAGCAAAATATACATACATATTGGAGGAAAAATTGTGTTAACTTGTATTACTTTAGCAGATCTCTCTGATCTCATACTATTTTTTAAAAGACTTACCTCGTTTTCCCAATAATTTTTGAGCCATGTTTGTTAACCTTTTATTAATTTTCAAATCTCCATCGAAATTTTAAGGACCTTTAATTAAAAAAACTTTTTAAAAAATCAAAATTTAATATTTTCCAAGAGTATTTTTTATCCGGAAAAACACTCAAAATTTTCTTCTTCTTTCTTTATGAAATGACGGACAATTCAATTGCGTCAGTTTTGAGGTGTGAGGATTAAGGCTAAATGAAATTGTCAGATTTCATTATGACAGAAATGAAAATAACTGAATTGAAGACAAACCGCTTTAGAAAATGTCAAAAACGAAAATCAATAAATTAAATTGCCAAGAATTTACAAAACAAAAATACTGGAAAAAATTGTACATTTCATATAACTAACCAAATTTTGTTTTGTTATCATAATTTTGTTAATTATATTTCGGGCAGTTACACAGGCTTTGTTTTGCACTGTTAATATCAGGACCAAAAAAGGCTCATTTGAGTGTTTCAGGATATCAACGTGATAATTGTTCTTTCAGAAAATTCAAAAAAATGTTATAGCTAGGCCTCTCGAGCAAAAAATGTCCTAGAATATGTCTGAAAGTTAGGTTAATTGGAAAATTATAAATATTTTCTAATTAAAGTTTTTTTCTACAATTGGCCGTTATCATTTCATAAATATAACAGATATCTTTGAAGAATTATTAAGTTTATAGCAGAAATTTATAGTGATTAAAATGTGAAAAATTGGTAAAATTATATTACTGTGATGTGCGTCTATAAGAAGAATATCATATTGTCAATATGTCCATAACCTACGCTTTTTTATTTTGGGCCGTCCCTCTATAAGGACAAAGTTGGATAAATATCTGAAGGTTGTATTTTTCTGAAAATATCTATAATTCATTTTTTTTTGGGAAAATGGGGTGAAGATCAAAATAAAAGGTCTTCATGATTGTTTGCAAAAAAATATTCTTTAAAAAATGACTTTGGAAGTTATTACTTATGTTTTTAGCTCTTTACCGTCATGTTTAAAACATTTTTTTAACAATATGGCATCAATAACTTCAGCGTTAACAACAAATATAACATAATTGCCGGCGACATTTTTAAATGAAAAACAAGTTATTTTGTTTAATAGACCGAGGAATAATTATAAAGATTTCAAATGTGTAAAACAAGTCAGTTTGTGAAAAATTTGATAAATAATGATTAATGTATAATGCGCGTTCATCTGTTCAAGGGACCAGGAAATAACAATTATGTTGAAAATGTGTTAAACAAGTCAGTATGTTAAAAATTTCGTTATACAATACTAATATGAAAAAATAAATTGTGCAATTTTCTGTGTTGAACGTGCCGATAACATGATGAAACAATGATATATCTATGTAAAAGCTATTTGGTTCAAAGTGCTGGGAAATTCATCAAATGAAAAAAAATGTGTTTATCAACACAGTATGTTGGTAAAACAGCCTGTTAACTTGATAAAGTGACAATGAATGTATCATGTTCGTTATTTTGTTCAAACTGCCGGTGACATTATTTATTAAAAAGAATTATTTTGTGCCAGTTTGGATTCAAGGATCCGGGAAATTTCAATGTCGAAAAATGTGTTATACAAGTCATTTTCTTGAAGAACCGTGAATTTGATAAAATAAAAATTTGATCATAAAGGTCTTTTGCAAGTTATTATTTCCAGGGCCGTGAATTTATTTTATTTAAAGCGCCTATAAATCAATTGATGAAATTATTTTATAGATACTACTAGTTTATTATCAATAATTAAGGTAATTTTACAAAAAGCTTTTAAGTCTAGACGTATCGATATGGTTGCTCTGTATTCGAATTAAACATCTGTTCTGTCCATAAAATACAATTCAAAATGTCAGAAATCACGGTTGACCCTCCCTATATTGCTAAACGTTTCAAACCACATTTTAAAATATTTTCAATAAAATATGTGGGCACGGTCACCAGGCACCCATAAAAAATAAACTGTAGTCATTCTTATTAGTTTAACACAGAAATCAAAATTTTCTAATTGTTTTAATTTTTACGAATTGAAAAATTTAACTTCGATTCAAACATTACGAAATAGGTATAGAATGATTAAAGTGGGCTGAAAATATTTATATATGCTTAACTTCAAAAGTTTTATTGGCTGCAATCTGCCGAGTTTATAGCACCACCTAAAAGTTTACAAAATGATATTATACAGCATGTGACGTTTTTTCTTTCTTTTTTCCAATTTGCATAAATTGATATCCGCTAATGAGAACGATCAATTTTGGCAAAAACCTACGTCTTTTTCAGATTAAACTAATCGAAACGGCGGAATTCAGGTCTATGCAATTTGAAAAAAAAGAGGGAACAACGTTAAACCCTGTATGTTATAAAAAAATTTCCAAAAACTTAATTAAATGATGAGAGATATGATAAAAGAGCACAAATCTAATATCTGTAAATTTAACAATTCCAAATCCTTCTGATACATTGTATTCTGTTCAGAGGCCCGTGCTTCATTAAATGATAATGATTTTTTTGCAAATAGTTTAATTTATTTTTCTGCACGCAAACGTTCAAGCTTTGAACTTTTCAGTTTTAACATTCTTATTTGACGCATTTTCTTGACAGGTTTGTATAATAACTTGAATATTGGAAATATGGTATAAGAACACTTATTTGATACTTGAACATTTTAGCATTTAAAAGCCGACTGATTCAAATTATTTTGTGCAAACCGCCGTGAAATAACTTACCTGAAAAAATATGTCTAAAACAAATTATATTATGTTTCTCCACGCGAAAGTTCAAACCTTGATGATCCATATTGCAAATATATTTAACAAATTTTAGTAAAATCGAATCCGTGAATACGTAGTCGTCCCAAAAAACGAAAATTTCAACTTTTCGGATATAAAGACAATTTTTTTTTGAAATTAAACAAATGCAAAAAATAGGTTTTCACTAGTTGACTCTGGAAATTGTTGCCTAAATTGCACTTTTTCAATAAAAAGTGAATTTCAAGCCGTAAATTAAATTTCGAAATGAGAATATTGCGTTTTTCAATGAAATTAAATGCTGAAAAAGGTTGCCAAGACGATTTTTAGCAATCGTTGACAATATATCCTTTTATTGCCCTCTTCCAAAGATTTGGTCCCTCAAAAACACGTGGGTGAGAAAACAACGGGGTTTTCAAAAACGACTCAGCCGATTAGATTCTTAGATAGCGCAAACTGTGCACAAATATCTAGTGAATAATTCAAATTAAAAATTGGTCCGAATCAGACCATTGTTTCTATTTTTTAACAAAAACTAATAATTAAACAATGTCAGTAATCTTAAAAAAATAAAAACAATTTTTAATGTTTATATCAATTAGATAATTGTGCTCAGTTTGAGTTATCTGAGAACTAAATTGTATGACTCGTTTTCAAATGACGCGTCGTTTTCTCATCCCCCGTGTTTTTGAGGGACCAAATCTTTGGGAGAGGGCAATAAAGGGATATGGATTACTCGACTATATATGGATTACAGACCCTCAGAGGGCAGATCGTGAATATTTGAATGACACAAACAACGTGGGATACTAGCACCAAATCAAAACCCTGGATTGCAGAATAGGCTGATTTCATCGGTCAGATTTGGAATGGGATCAACCAATAAAATGCTCAGATTCCGCATTTTTTGAATATGCAGGATCTGTCCGCTGATGGTCTATAATCCATATAATAAAGTATAAAACAATATATTGTTCGTTCACTGCCTTTTGATTTATTAAATTGGAGTCTGAGGATGTTTAGAATATATACAGTTTTTCAAATAACAGTTAATACCAATTCTGTGTCGTCAGAAATTTATCAACTGTTATAAAACTCCGTGGATTGTTCGTCAATTCGTTAATGGTCATTGTTGAGAATGTATTTTTGTCTTCTGATAAAAGTAACTTTAAAGATTTCTTATAATAATAAACTTTAATTTTGAGCCACCTGATGGCCAGAAAGTCGGTTTCAAAATTAAATTTTCCCGATTTAAATAAATTGGGAGCGCAAATGCGATAAAATTGAAATCTTATTTTTATACTTTGAAACTTGAAATTCCCCGCTAAATCTTTCTTAATTTTTTCAGTATTTTTCAATAATTTTTCAAATTTTACCATTTGTATCACATTTCGTTTGATGTTAAAGAAGTAATGAAGCTTTAAAAAAGTAATGAGCCAAACTTAACATAGATAGAAAATTTCAGATAAAAAAGAGCCAGGAATTTTAAAATCAAACTCGTTCTTATTTAACTTTGTGATATCAAGAAATAGAAAAGTCGACAATAATTTGCAAAGAAAAGCACGACAAAAGTTGTTTAGAAATATTTTTCTGATTTCAATTTTAAAAAATCTTTCCTGGTCAGCATCATTTGTGCCTACTTGATCTTTTTGAAATATTAAATGCGTCCCTGATTCTGATCCCATCTTGTGACAAAAATTACATGTGATTGGCAAGAATCGTGCAATCGGCACATAACGGCGACACTGTGACATTCGAACAAAGGCGTGAAAATTTTGTTTTTCCAAACTGTATGGGGATGAGTAATATTTTCGAGAAATTATTGGATTTTTTTTTTGTAAAAATCGTTATAAATTGTATGTTTGAATTAACTAATTTTTCAGACCCTCTCTTTGGCAAGAATTTGTGGATTTACAACCAGACCAGAATTTTAAATGTGAATTGCGATCGAATCTATAAGTCACAAAACAACTACTTTGAGCAGTATTACATTTCTCCTTCCGGTTTTGTGTTATACATTGAGCAGATGTTTCACCATCGCAAATTCGACAGTATTCGTATTTCACTTCTTCGACTTGTCTGGGTTATGGATTTTATCCGATGATTTACATCTTTTAATACACGTTTACTAATTTTTGTCTGCTCATTTTTTTCAAACATACAGAAAAAATTTTTGGTTAGAACACACTAAAATTTCAAGCTAGAAGTCAAACCGTGTATTGCGCTAAAATTGGCAATAATTTATGCCGCTTAGGATCAAAAACAAGACAAAACTATTTAATTTTGGCCATTTTTAAGGGTTTTGAAAAGAGATGAAAAAAAGTTCAAAAACGGCAAAAAATACAATGAAAACTAACCTCAAATGGACGATTTTGATTGGTTTGAATTTGTATGAATCAGAATAAAGCTCGGTTTCACACTTCAAAAAATTAAAAATATTTTTTTTCTTAATTTAAGGTATTTCCAGTTTTAGATTTTCTCACCAATTGGTCATTGTGGATTTTTTTTTCGAGTCCATTTACAGTTTACGAAGTATGTCACAAAATCATATTTCAATTTGTCTATCTTATAATTAATACGTATTGTAAGACAGGAAAACTTAAGGGCCTCGGTGCATTTTGACAGATTTCCACTTTTTAAATTTTTTTTGTCTTGATCGGAAACTTTCTGCCACTTTGAAATTTTTGGATAAAAACTTTTTCAAACACAAGTTGCCACTTTTCAGCTTACTTTGTATAATTTAATTTCTTCAGATTGATTATTTTTACTTTATAAATCGTCTTTTGAAAAAACACTAAAAAACGCGCGTTTGCTATCGAAGGTGTCTAAATTACAATAAAATCTATTTTTATTAATAAGAAGCTCTAAAAAACGGTCTCGACCAGCAGCGAAAATTTATATAATTAAATTTTATATGATTTCTACGTCAAAATCGAAAAATTTAATTTTTGAAAAAAGACGAAAAAAAACCGACATTTTAGCACATCGAAAGAAATCTTTATTTTCATGATTTTAATTTATGAAATTTTAAGTGGTGGATGGGTCGGCTTACCAATTGAAAAAAATTAGTTTGAAAATTTTTGAACTAGAAATGAAAAAATTTTTTAAAATATTTTTAATTATTCTTGACCAAAAATCACTAAACCATGTCATATGGTTTTTCAAAGTGTATATAAAAAATATGTGGTCACGATCTAGTCGAAAAGTTAAAGTAGCTATTTTGTAGAGTTTTTTTCGATTTGGAGCAAATATTTGAACGAGAAATAAGGCATTTTTTCGTTATATTTGGAACTTTTATCTAACATTGCTCATAATTTCTCGAATTCGAAAAGTCAAATTCGAACTCAAAATTTTCTTTAAAAGCCATAATGCAGAAATTAGCTAGTTACAAAAGTTGCCTGGATTATGAATCATCACTTTTATGGTATATTGGGAAGAATATATCAATCCAGTGAAAAGTTTTTCATCAAGAGCCCATATGGGTATCTGTCAAAATGCACCAAGGCCCTTAATATCAACAGCATAACATGCTCGTTTTTCACAATAATTTATATGTTTTAATTTCGTAAATCAACTTTGAAAATCTCGAGCTCAGCACATTTGTAATTTCAAAAATTATAGTATCATCCAAAACCCTCCTGTTATCGTTCGTTGTTGTTGATGTTTTTGACGTTTAGGCTGTGCATTCCTAGCGGCTCCAAAAATATTATGAACTGATGAATATGACTTACCTTTTCTCACACGTCTTTTTCTTGCCTGAGCTATCGCTCTTTTATTAGTTATCGTTTTTTTAGTCTGCAAGGGTGCAGCAAAATTCGGTTTCTTGTTTATGTTCGAAGTCTTCTCGAAGAATAACAATTTTTGTTAGTAAAAATTACAACACCCAATCATATAAGGGGGTTTTATAGCCCGATTAACTTTTTTATTGCTACATAACAATATCGTAAAAGTCTCTAGAATTATAGTTTATAATCTCGTGAACAACTTTTGCTGCAAATTTTTAATATCACATGTTGAACCAACTGGTAAATTAGGTTAACCGGGAGCAATACAAAATTTTCTAAAAGTCTTATTTTTTTTCGCCCAATTCAGAAAATATTCAAACTCACAAATAAGTTGTGAATTAGCACAACAAAAAAATGACTGCGGTCGTTTTTCGATTTTTATCCTAAAAATGTCTCGAATATGCCGAAAAGGACCATTATTTGCTATTTTGGCCACGGAAAATCGATTTTTTTACATGTGATTTACAAAATTATTTAAACATGTATCACAGATTATTGTGACCATTAAGAAGAAATTGACCGCGCCCGAATTAACAATGTCATTTTCTAACTCCCAGGAGCATGAATTGATAATTATTTCTAAATTTCAATGTCATCATATCGCGTTTTAAAAAGCACCAAACGAATCGTAAGCATCACTTTACTAAAATTTATATTATAAACTATCTTCGATTTGAATTGCTCGAGCGCTAGGGATAAAAGCATTTTATTTTTTCATGTCTATTTGGAAAATTTTCGTCATTTTTTCACAATTTCTGTGTCATTTACAACTAAACAAGTTTTGTCGAGGTCAAAAATCATATAATCAGGTCGATAGCATTTTTGGTTCAAAAGATATAAACTGCCTATAAACCCCCCTTAAGATGTGATGGTTAGTACAAAATTTGTCGATATCATTTATCTAACAAATTTCGTTAGGCATAAACTTAAATTGCACGATTATCTATAAATTATAGTCTATAATGAATGTTTATTTCAAGCGTCGTACAAGTGTACTATTAGTCATGCCACCTAACTGTGTGTTGGTGTGATAGCTATTGCATATCTTCTGAACTAATTTCAAAGTAGTACTGGTTGACTCTTTGCAACGACTCTCTGCAACGGTGTCAATAAACCGAATTTTATTTATTTTCCGTAAAAACAGTATTTCCTCAAAAAATGATATTTTATCATTAGTTATTTCTGAAACGATATCAACCTGAAAATACCACCATTAAATTTCAAATTGTCTGAAATTATATCCAGTTTTGAAAAAAATTTTGAGTCACTTCTAAAATTGGCCCTAAATGAGCGCAAAATATTCCGTCGGGTACCCCTTTAAGGCGACCAGTACCCCCTTAAGAGCCCTTAAAAAGCACAAACCACCTTAAATCATCGAAAAATTGTGGAAATTTTTTTTTGTTGGTAGAGGTTCAAATCTTAGTTGATTGAAAGGCAATTTTTCGCCTCTGTCCCACATTTGATGAAAAGTATTTGACTTGAAAAATCAAATAAGCCAATGTTTTTCGGAAACTCTTTTGAGCAACAAACATTTTTTTTCTGAACAAAATATCTGAGGCAATAGTATTTTTTTCAAAAGTGAAATTTCAAAAAATTTTAAATCGATGTAGGTACGAAAAAATTATATGTTGTGACAAAATATCTTCCACTCAATCATAAAAAAATTATTATCTTATATGAGTTTTCTCAAAACACCGCTTAAAGTGAAGCCTTATTATAGGAATTTGGTTTACTTTGCCTCCAAGGGTTTACTGTAGACACTCTTAATTTTGAAACGAAAATATTTCTTTTCAAAACTTTAATTAACCATCAATTAATAAGAGATTCTCGTTCCTGCATCGCCGACATTATTGCATTCTTGAAGCCGTTCAAATCGACATCTCCTGTATCAGACACAAATCCTTCGAACGAAATCGGCGAAACTGGAAAATTTCCAATACCATTTTGCTGTGAAATATATTCATTACTTAACTGAAGAGCAGACTCGAAAGCGGCAAATTCATCTGTACTTGACATTAAAACCTTTTTTTCATTTCAAGATGTTGTTGTAGGGTTCATTTATAAGATTTACAGCACTAGTTGCGATAGAAGATATTTTATATCTTGGGACATTCCCACAAGTATAAGAACCGTCAAATAAAACGTTCATTAAAAAGTGATTCCTAGAACATTACGAATTCTCTTCAGAACAACTGAATAAAGTGATAAAAATAAAAAAATCATGAAATCTAATGCCTTTTTTACATTATATTTTCTACGTAAGTACGTCGCTAAATGAAGTCCAAGAAAAAATTTCCCCATTTACATTTTAATTGTTTTCTTAATGAAAATATGGACAATTACAAGCATTTTGGTTCTCGAAGCATTTTATTCCGGAACATGGTCAGGAAAGCACTGTTTGATGGCTTCAAAAATATTTCGTATGAAATTAGTTAATTTTTCTTGATTTTTGGTAACTTGAAACACGATTTCTGAACAAACAAAAGACAAATTTGGACAAATCTCTCTCAGGTGATCCACACGAACTTATCAGCAACACAATCGCGTGGGTGTCGAATGAGTTAATTTTAAAACCAGATAATAGATACACTTGATACATAGATACCCCTAAAATAAGGTCAAAATATGGTTTTAAGATAATGCTGAAGCCAAATCCAAGAATTTACCTCAAATTTCCTAGGTTATCTGCCCACGTTCTGTCTAGTTAATTCAAGTCATAAATCATTAAACCTTGAAAAGTAAGGGAGGAGATAAATTTTCGAAAATTAATTTTGTCGGTTTGTGAGCTCGTTTTGGATTGGTCGAGCCATCCATCACACCCGAAAGGTTTTAAGGATGCAAAAATTTTGATCAAATGTATAATAGGAAAGTCATATTTGGTTGAACAATTTGTACTACTCTAGCAATTTACCATTGAAAATCATGATCGTCAGCTTTTTAGCGACGACCACCTCTCAAATCACATAGTTTCTGTTTCTCATCTTGAAATGATTCCTGAGCGTTGGCAAAAATCTCTAAAACAAAAATTAAACTCTTCATATCTCAAAAACTAATGTTCAAATTCAAAGCGGCAAAAAAGTGAAACAGTTCACCATTTTTTGCATAGTTTATTTATATGAGAAGATTCTTAATAAGTGAAAATATCACACTGGAGTACATTACCAAGGAAATAGTAGTTTTTGTAACCGATAATGATAATCTTGTTCCGAAACACCCTTCACGCTTTTAAACCATTTTGACCAAAATTGCATTTTAGCCCTTTATTTTAAAAAAAATAAACATTTTTTAGAAAGCTATTTTTGATCAAATTATTTGAAAACACGTTTTTATTGTCAAAATCTGAACGAAATAAATTTCAGTTATAAACAATATGCTTGAAACCTACAAAATTTTCAGAAAATTACAATTTCAAGAATATTTTTTTCGGAAAGTGTTCATTTAAACGATTAGACAAAAGTTAAACATACCTCCTTAGGAAGTAGATTGTTAAATTTTGGTTTGGTCTAGGACATTGGTACTACTTAACGTACATAATGTACTAGACCAAACCAGAATTTAACAATCTACTTCCTAAGGAGATATAGCTTGATTATTGCAGTAATCGAATTTTTGATGAATTATCGGTGTTATCGGTTGTTTGATGTTATTTTTGATGAACGAAAATATGAAAAGAACATTGTGTAATAATTTATAAACAAAAGTTTTTATGCACGTTTTTATGTATGTACAAAATTTTAAAAGTTTCGAAAAAATCATCATAATACATAACTGATAACAACAATATTGATATTTAATTAAGTTAATCATAGTCAGTCTACTTCTAAAATATTCTAAAAAAAAATTTGAAAATAAATTTCCGAAAATTTTTCCAAGTTATTGGAAGTCAGAAAATAAGATTTTATCGAACAATTTATAAAAATCGAAAATTTTTCTGTGTTCATGATTATGACCACGAAGATTTCGAAAAAAATTTTTATGACCTTGGGAAAGCCAAAATTCAAATTTCGTATTTTTTTCAATTCGCGCTCAGGCGCGCGGCCCTTGTCGTTATTCAGAAAAATTAATCAATATCGATCTGGCCAATTGTCTGAATATTGCTATATCTTAATTCCAAATAGTTTCTATGCATACACATACCGCTATAAACTTTTACCTTCAAAAACAAATTAAAACAGTATGTGCAGGTGATTTTAGCACTAGAATATTTTTTTTTGAAAAAAATGCATCAATAGTTTCTCGGTTCAGAGTATTTAATAGTCTTTCGTGATTTGGTTCTAGCTCAAAAATTTGAACGTAAGCCGTTATATCAGTTATAGTTAGTTCGGGTAATGTTGGTTAACCGGTTGATTGATGGCGCTACATGTACCATGACTTCAGGTTCTTAGCTATCGCAATATCCTTTTCCCAACCGGCCTCCTTCAGAAACGTTTACTATCTCTATAGTGCGTGTTCGAATCCCACTAATGTTGTCTCACTGATTGTCTTGAGTATGATTCAGGCTAGGGCACTTGATATTGGGCCGCTAATTGATCGGTGTGTTTGCCTACAGCATAGCTGACCAATCACTTGCAAATCGTGAGATTCGAACACGCGCTATAGAGGTAGTAAACGTTTTTGAGATGGAGTTTTGTTGGGAGAGGAATATATAACTGAATTGTTTTTATCATGGGAGATTTAAAGTTATAGGCGTTTAAAAATGCCGAATATCAGATTTGAAGACCATACAACCTCCTTAAAGTTAAAAAAATTTCGAAAAATTTTTTTTAGTGACAAATATCGCGTGATAGGTGTCTTGCAGCACAATTCGTCAGTATTTTGGTTCATTTTTGACCCATTTAATTCTTAAGAATTAAAGAATTTCTTTTTACGTTTCATTTTAAAAATGGCGGTGATTTGATTTGGGTATTTTTTCATTATTAACTGATGATATTGTGCAACCTTGATTACAAAGAAAAACTGTTTTTAAATAAGCCCAAAGATTTATGCCTGTAAAACTATTGAGTACTTTGACCATTGAAAATCAATTTTGTTAGTATTTTGGTAACACAATTTCCACAAAGTTTGAATTATCTGAAGTGAACGAAATTATAAAGGTTCAAAAATATATTTCTTCTTTGAACTTGAGCGGGAACATTTTTATAATAACGTCATTAGAAATTGACAGCCGAAAAGGATTGTTCAGTCAAAAAGTCAATAAAAAAGACATACGGTAAAAGTGAAAATTAATTTTGAAAAGTCAAAACTAAATTTGATAAAGTAAGACCAGATCATTTTAATTCATTCATTAGCAAATGGGATAAAAGAGCCTCCTTTTCGAGAAAAATTTCGGGTATTACAAATAAAATTAGATTGAAGAAAAAACTCAAGAAATTTTTTTAGTGGTTAAAAGGATATGAGATTTGGAATATTTGAACAATTTATGAGCTTGTTTTCTACAAAATCGAAATTTATTCTGACTAAGTGCAGTTAAGAAATTCTATGGAAAAATTCTATTGAGACACACTATATCCCCTTATACCACTGTTGATGATGCTTGGTCCATAGGCTCAAATGAATAATTTTTAATTCCCTAGATTAGTTGAAGTGATTTTTAGTGCCGTGAGTATAAAAAGATGGGTACTCGGTTTTCGCCTTTTACTCCCCCCAAGGCTGTAAAGGCGATAGTGAGTCCCTGAACAGAATGTAATACAGCCAAGACCCTGGACTAGTATTTTATAACTTCGAACATGTTCACTTGGAAACAGCAGGAGTGGTAACTTAAAAGAAAAGTACTGATCAAAGTTTGATCATCAAACAGACAATATTTATTTATAATAAAAAAATATAACACCCACTGTAATTTAGACTTTTGCACGCTTTCTAGATCTGCTGAGTTTCAAGCCAACTTATTTTTATATGTAAAAAGCTTACTTTTAAAAATAGTGAAATAAACCGAAACTAGTCAAGTAATAAACTTTTTAAAAATGTATTTAATTGTTACTAATCAATTGACTGAATCATTTAATTGAATATAATTTCACACTATTGAAAAATATCAAAAGCACCATAACCTGATAATTAAGCAAACAAATTTTAGGTAAATAGGAATTTGACCCAAAATGTCATTTTAGCCGATGAACTTGAGGCCATTTTTTGGCTTTCACGGATAAAAATACCGAAAATGAGAGCGGAATTTTGATCTCTTTAAAATGGTCGAAAAATATTGGACCAAAACGCGTTAAAACCAAAACTACAGCAATTTCAATTTCAAATTTCACCTTATTTATAAATTTATAGGAGTTATAACTTGAAAATTAAGCAAGATATAAAAATTTCAGAAACAGTTCTAGGATATGCTCGTGAGGACAAATTTAGGTTAATAGGAATTTGACCAAAAATGTCATTTTAGCCGGTGAACTTGAGGCCATTCTTGGGTTTTGACGGATAAAAATCTAAAAAATGAGAGCAGAATTTTGAACTCTTTAAAATGGTCGAAGAATATTTGACCATAACGCGTTAAAACCAAAACTACAGCAATTTCAATTTCAAATTTTACCTTGTTTAAAATTCATAGGACTTATAACTTGAAAATTAAGCAAGATATAAAAATTTCAGAAACAGTTCTAGAATCTTCGCGTGATGACAAATTTTAGGTTAATAGGAATTTAACCAAAAATGTCATTTTAACCGGTGAACTTGAGGCCATTTTTCGGCTTTGACGGATAAAAATACAAAAAATGAGAGCGGAATTTTGAGCTGTTTAAAATGGTCGAGAAATATTTGACCAAAACGCGTTAAAACCAAAATTACAGCAATTTCAATTTCAAATTTTATCTTATTTATAAATTTAAAGACCTTGCTTAATTTTCAAGTTATAAGGTCTCGAAATTTATAAATTAGGTAAAATTTGAAATTGCTGTAGTTTTGGTTTTACCGCGTTTTGGTCAAATATTTTTCGACCATTTTAAAGAGCTCAAAATTCCGCTTTCATTTTTTGTATTTTTATCCGTCAAAGCCAAAAAATCACGAGCAGATTCTAGAACTGTTTTTGAAATTTTTATGTCTTGCTTAATTTTCAAGTTCTGGTGCTTTTGATATTTTCCAATAGTGTGAAATTATATTAAATTTAATGATTCAGTCAATTGATTAGTAACAATTAGATAAATATCGTCTGTTTGATCAGTACTTTCGTTTAAGTTACAACTCCTGCTGTTTTCACGTAAACATGTTCGAAGTTATAAAATACTAGTCAAGGGTCCCGGCCGTATTACATTCTGTTCAGGGACTCACTTTCGCCCTCACAGCTTTGGGAGGTGAAAGGCGAAAACTCCGTTCCCATCTTTTTACGCTCACGGCACAAAAATCACTTCAACTAATCTAGGAGATTACAAATTAATCATTCGAGCCTATGAACCAAGCATCATCAACAGTGGTATAAGGGGATATATCACTTTGTTCTTTATCATATATAGTTTGAAACGCTTAAAATAGGGGACCCTCGTCTTGGCCAATGCGCAGGCTTCAAACCTTTGAATTTCAGCCATTTGAACCAATCAGAGCAAAAGGTTTCAGTGAAACAGTTTCACTCAATGAAATAAATAAACATCTGCAATATTCTTAATTTTTTTTGCCCAGAGTCGTAGCATACGACTTACAAGAAACTGAGATTTGAATATATATTAAGAAAAATTGTCTTAATGTTTTAAATGCGTTAAAACGATGCTCACAATCATTTATCAAAAATATCAGAATCAAATGTTTAAAATTTTGTATATTTCTGAGCAACACTAAAAACATTTTATTGTCAAATTGACAATCTCAATGAAACCTCCACCTTAATTTGGTGATAATTTCTTTCAAATTAGACAAATTCCGCTCAGTTTATATTTGAGAGTATGAAAAACATGTTCAAAGCACAAATTTAATTTTACGCTCTAGGCCTTGGCAATTTGTAACACGGTAACGGGTTCCGATCTTTTTTTTCAAAAAGTTAAATTTAATTATCGTCATAAGTTCAAAATTTAACTTTAAATGTTTAATCTGAAATTTTGCAACAAAAATACTTGCATGGCCTCTGACAGGGTTATTAATATAAATTTGTTCCACGGTTAAAATTCAACAGTAAAATGTGTTTAATAAAATATGTAAGTGGTATGATTTAAACCGTATGATAATGGGGTGTAAAAATTGTATTTAGAATTATTACTTATTGATAAAGTCAATTATTTTGGAACTAATTATTGATAATTCTATGTCTTTTTAAGAGTTTTGATAAAACCCCAAGGGAGTCGATCATTATAAAATGAGTATCGAAATTATCTAAGAAGATTTATAAAAAATATGGATACCATGGTTTTGGCCGAAGAAAATATAATCAACAGAGATGAGCGAAAAGGTTCATTTAATGTTTTGTGATAAAATAACTAGGTCAAGGTTCAACGCAAAACATCGACAAAAAAGTTATTAGGTACCAAGTTTTCTTAATAACTGGGCCATTTTCCCTAAAATACAGGGCATGTCTTAATTTCAACTGTGATTTCGATACCGAAATTAATTTTTCGGAAAATTTCAATTTCTGTTAGTAAATCAGGTGAAATAATTTTACATTAAAATGTAACAAGTCGAATATATCTTATGCTAAATTTACTTTTTTTAATTTTTGTCGTTTTGTTATAGACTATTACTAATAAAACACATCATTAGAATTATTTTCCAATGCAAAACTTCCCGATTTAATTTTTTTGTTTGCGTTTTATTTTTTTTGGTGGGAAACCCCGAGTTGGATTATTATTTGTTGAGAACAACAACCACAAATTTCAGAAAAAACACTGTTTTTCAGTAAATCAGCCCCATGAATGACAAAAATAGCAATGCATTTTTTCGAGTCTTTTGTTTTCGGGCATGAGTTTCAAAATAAAACGAAAAATGTTAAAATAAAATTTGAATAAAAATGCATAACGTCAATAATAATGAAAAAATTACGGTTGAAAATTAATTATTTACGGTTGAAGAGAAATAAGATACTGGCATAATTTTTTTTTGTGTAAATATGTATTTCAGAGTATTCCAATAAGGATGTTTGGGACAGATATCATCTAGACTGTTTCATTTGCCGTCTTGAAACTAATGGCTTCAGTTATATTTGGAGTTGGTGATAAATTAAGAAACAGTTTCAATAAATTTTTTGGGACCTCATTGTCTTAATTTCAACTAACTGAATTTTTGATCTCCAAACATCAGCTGGCTTCCTTCGTTCTGGTTTTTATCTTTCTTTTATTCTGCGCTGTGTACAAAATGAATCACTGGACGAAGTTTTACTTCCATGATAATTCAAACACTAAAAAAAGCAGTTTCTTCAAATCTTCTCCAGTTTATACGGTAATTTTTGTCAAATACGGTGATTTCTCGTTTTTTGTCATAAATCACGATCATAGGATCGTGACTGCCACAAGGAAAATCGTTAAAGGGTATTTTTTTTAAATAAAATAAGCCGGGTTGTTACTCTTTTTTTTATGCAAGACTTATATTGTTTAACCCTTGTGAGCATATAAAAAAAGTTCCGCCAAGGCATCAGAGCCACAATTGTGGCTCTACTTTGAACGGGTTTACAGAAAGCTTGAGGCAGTTGGAATTTCAATTTTTTCTGCATAAGGAAGTTGAAGGTAATATTTTGTCATCCGAAATTTTATATTCAAGAATTTTAATTACCATATCACGTAATACACGGTCAAAGTTGTCTTCACAAGTTGCATTTTTGTCGGAAACGATGCAAAAGTATCTGGCCTACGTCACAGTTTTGTCCGCTTTAATTTATATCTCATAAATCGAATAAAATAAGTCAAAAATTTTGATTGAAAAATCATGATTTTTGATAAAAAAAATGTTTATTTTCCTCATAAAAGCAGATTATAAAACTTTTTTCTATTATTTTCAAGTAAATATGGTAATGAAGTACAACTGTGGACAATTTTTGATTGCTTCAATTCACTTTTTTAATTATTCAATTTTTTCATGGGATACTTGAAGTTGAAAATTTAGAAATTTCACTTCCGAAAAAAATAACTCCTCCTAGATACCAATAAATTTTTATTTTGACTGTTATGCATGCGCAAAACACTTTCCTAAAAACTGGCTAATCTCTTATTTGTATTTTATGTCTAGTTCCGAAATAATTCTTCCGAAAATGAAACATAGGCGAAAAATCCTAATAAATCAACTCCCCGTAATACTGAAACCAAACATTCGAAAAAAATTCAATTATTTTTTGGAACTGAATCGAAATCCTTTATAATGTGTTTGAAAGAAAAGATTCTACGATCCCGTTTTTGCCTTTTTTGGATAATTTAAGGTATGCTTGAGCCACAATTGTGGCTCTATGCTCACAACAGTTAAGCGTAAATTTAATATATCAACGCATTTTGGACTCAAAGACTGACCACCGGATGGCTCAAAAAACTAACTGTTTGTCACTTTTTTGTTCTCGATCTAAGTTTTTGCTGAAACCTTATCGACACCTTCGATTGGTCAATGTGCTTTTTAATTTCTTACACACCCACTTTTTCTCGAAATCTAACATTTTGATTGTCGCAGGTCAAGTTCGGAAAAATACTCAGATCGGGTGCAAAAATGTGACATGAATCATGTCACATGATGTATTCCAAGCTCGAAAAATTTAATTTTTCGAGGTTCCCAACGTAAAATTAAGATAATTTTGAACCAAAAAGGAAACAAAATTATGTTTGAGCGTGTTGGGCCGAATATTGTAATTTTTCAAAGTTTTAAAGACAAGTTTTTATGAAATTTCTATGTCAAAAATTATCTAACGCGTTTTTTCAAATATTTTATAATGTAGCAAATTTAACTCTGAGTAACCACCTTATTACCTCAATATGACTGGTTGAAACTGATTGATTCAAAAAATAAAAGATGAAAACTTCAAAAAAAATTTTCATATTTCTTTACGAGGAAGGTAGATATTTTCTAATTTGGTCTAGAACATCAGCTTTACTAAACGTACATAATGTACTAGACCAAACTATAAAATATCTACATTCCCCGTAAAGGGATATAACTATCAGTTTCACTTTGGATTTTTTCTCCCTATCCGAACCCTATCTTTACCGTATGTAATCTACTGTAACTTTATACGGTGATGAAGAAGTTAAAATGCGCAAAGAATTAGCGGTTAATTATTCTTCGGTTTCATTTGAATTATTCAAGTGAGCCTTTTTAGATGTGTATGGATTAGCTTTATTATGCATGATACTATCATTAGTTGCAATAAAGTTCAACACTTTTATCTAGCTAAGCTAATCAATTATTGATAAAGAGTCACTTGGACGCATTTTTGAGAACCCTAATTTTCGATGATTCCGTGATATAAACCAGGGGTCGGCAAAATCATACCGGATCATATCGGTGTTTTTCATTCCGATTCGATCCGGTTGAATTTAAGTTTTTCCGACGCCTGATATTAACATTCAATTTTCCATAAGGAAGCATATCCTTTATCACCTTTTGGTTAGAATGCGTAGCCAAACGGTTAAAATCACACGTTAAAAGGAGTAGTGGCTAGTCATTCTAACCAAAAGGTGATAAAGGGATATTGAATGCCAACATAAGAAAGTTTCCGAAAAAACTATCCGCAAAATTATAAAATTTTTGAAGATTATTTATAAAGATAAATTTTTGTGTGAAAATATTTTTTTAATTTATTACAAAATTAAATAAAAATTTGTAGAAATCTTTACTTGTTAAAAAAGTAAAAAACTGTATTAAAAAATCAGTGAAACATTTTGTGACACAATAATTTTAAAAAAAGTACTCAATCTTGTTCACTGAAGTCGATTTTTGAGAATTTACATGTATAATATTACATGTAACATTTTATGTATATTATATATTATACATATTATATGTGAACATATGATTATCTATGTATACATTACTATCATTGCTCATTTTATTGCAGCGAACGTTTTCTAATTTTTTTTCTTATTCATCATCAAGCTTTTCCTTATAAATTTAAATGCAGAAAATTCAAGTTCCCAATAAATTTTAAGTTATCTAGAAATTTGCCTAAAAAACATTAAATATGACTACATTACATGTAAACAATAACATGTTTGATATTTTAATTTCAATTTTAGAGAAGTCGACGTATAACAAGTAACAGTACAAGGAAGAAACAAAGAAGGGCACAATGGATGAAATCTTTTTCGACTGGTTTTCAATTTAACGTTTTTTGCTCTTTTTTTATCTTTTAAATATAAAGTTTCATTTTTTGTTAAAAAACCAAAAATTGAAGTAATTGACCAAAAGTATTAATAAATATCAGTTCCGACAATAATTTTGCAAATTTTTCAAGTCAGTTAAAATTTATGAAAAAAAAGGAAGAAAATCTCAAAAAATTGGCAAAATAATTGTTAGATTTGGAATTCATAAATATTCTTGGTCAATTTTCTCATTTATTACATGCTCTGGTAACCATAGCTTGGTTAATTTTCTATGTCACATAATTTCCCATTAAGCATAGCTAAAGTTCTGGCCGCATCTGAATTCGAAACATTTTTCTCAATTCAAGAAACTTTTCACCTAAAATTTTGTTTGGTATCAAAATGTTTATACATCCAGAATTTTAGCTTCAAATGATTTTTTCTTAATTTCAGAAAATCTCGACTAGATAATTGTTATCAAACAATGAATTCGTGATTAAAGACCTCTATTTCACTCGAAAACATAGCTTTAATCGAGGAAGAACGAGCATCCTGAGTCAAAGAAGGCAAATTAATTCTGTTTTTTAAAAAAACTTATCTGATTAAGTTTTTGGATAGTTCAAACTGAGCACAATTATTCAGAGGAAAATAAATTAACAAAAATAGTCCGAATCAAACCATTGTTTTCAATTTTTAAACAAAAACTGATAATTAACGAATTTAAGTAATCTCAGAAAAAAAATTTAAAAATGATCCGATTCAGACCACTGTTTAAATGTTATTATTAACTAGATATATGTGCTCAGTTTGAGTTATCTAAAAATCTTATCAGATACGTCGTTTTTAAAAGCCGAATCAATTTGATTTTATTCGCGGCCTTTGACTCAGGATGCTCGTTCTTCCTCAATTAAATATATTGGTCCACTAAAGTCACTGAAAAGTTTCCTCTGGAAATCTTATTCCTAAATCACAGTTTTATTTGACACAGTTTTATTATCACAAATTTCTTTGAATATAATATTAATTATTTAATTTTTCTCGTTTTCTTGAAAAAAATAAGATAAGAATTCACAATCGGATTTACTAGTTAATTTATTTAAAATTGAAAGTGAGTCGGATACTGGTGCCGAAGAGTATATAAATCATCAGCAAAAACATGTGTCTTTTGACATCGATCTGGACTCAATTTGTGATTCACTTTGTACGAGAGAAGGACTTCAGCGGAAGCATAAGCAATTATTCATTATCGATCCGAAGCTGAAATTTATAGACTCGAGAAGTTTGAGCTCAAAGTTTTCTGAGGAAGATGCAACAGAAAAAGATGACAAACATTTGCAACCTGATTAATAAGAAAATGTCGGAAAATTCAAAGATAAATTTGGTGAAACCATTTTGTTTTTCTTAACCATCGTTCATGTAAATAAAACTGTAACCAATTGTATATCGAAATTTTTTTTAGCATATGAATCTTCACCCCATCTGCAATCCGAAATTTTGCGCCCAACTTTCAACCCACATTATTTTTAAAAAGTTGCATTCAAATTTGAAAGTTTGAAATTCAAACCGTTACGAAAATTTAATTTCTCAAATAATTTGGCAGAAACCAATTTATTATGACAATTCATAATCTAGAAAGTTTAGCAAAAACAGATTTTGTAGAAATAAAATGTGGGTGGATTTAATTAGGCAGATTAGCGTTTTTAATTTTCAGCAAATGAGCTGACTGCATCATTGCCGCAAAATTTCGCAACATTTGAATCCGTACTCAAAAATAACCGATTTTTTTATTAAAGCATAAATTTTATTTTTTCTGCATCGTTGAAATTAATAAAAAATTATTCCTTGACCAAATCTACGATTTTTTAATTTAAAATTTATGGCTGAACATAAACAAAAAAGATAAGTGACCTCGAACACCCTAATAAGTAACGCGTGCTAGTTGATGATGAAAATAACATTTAACGATAGTCAACTATTACGATAATTTGCCTGAGCTTTCCAAAACCGTTAATTTTGAATTTCGAGCGATATAAGTTTTATAAAAATGACGATCAAAGTGAAAAAAATGACCAAAATTATTATGTTGACCACTCTTTAAATGAGCTATTTAATAATAAGCTCAAATATTGGTTTCCAAAATAATTATCAAGTAAAATTGGTATTATTATTCAGAAGCTTTTTCAATAGGTAAAATTTGTTCTAAAGAACCAAATTTTTTTTCATCGTTTGTTCGAAACCATGACAACACTGCAGGGGGTTCTCACACGTTTAGGCTCAAAATGGTTAGTCTGTTTAATCAGGATAATAATATATAAAAAATGGTTCTGGAAATTGAGAAGAGTAAAGATTCTGGAGTTTGTCAGGAAAAAAAGTTTTAAGTTATTCATTTGAGTTTTATTCTCAAAGTTAGATGAAAACAATGATCAGCATGAAAAATTCCCAGAAAACGTAATCGTTAGTTATGAAAAAGCCATATACATGAAAAGGGCTAGATTTAAAATAACAGATACATTTAAATCTTTTACTTTTTTGACTTAAATGAGTTGTCGCTTTCATTTGTACGATAATTTTCATGTTTTTCATGCATAAAAAAAATATAAAATCGTGAGCAATAATAAAATCATGTTCCAAAAATATTTTTTTCTATTATTTCAATTACATAATCAAACCGGCTTAAGTGTAGACATTTCAAATCAATCGAAGAAACGAACATTTTGTAGACTTTTATATAATTTTTTTGGTGATTTCTGCCTGCGGAGATTTTCATAGCAAAAGAGAGGCATTTGAAAATAAAATGACCGAATAGGATACTCCAATTAGGAAAGATAAAATTTTCGGAAGATAAAATGAAAAAATCTCACCTTAACTATTTTGTGATCTTAAATTTCTTGATTTTTTAATTTTTCGTAAGATGGCACAAGGGTTTTTCGACCAAATGCCATGTGATGATATGTCAGAGGAGCAGCGAATCACAAATCTTGAGTCCTACACTTCATGTCATCCGCCATTAGTTCTTTGTAATCGTACAACAGGTATTTAAAATCGATTATCACACCAAAAATCTCTAAAAATTAAAATCACAGTGGACAAATGACGTTGAAAATTAACAGTTCAATTTTTTGTGCCAGTTTTATAATGGTTTCTTTAAAAAAACAGAAACTCAGACGTTTATTTGTGAATAAAAAATTGAAACAACGCTGATATAAGAATTTTAGTTTTCAATTTCAACAATTTTAAAGATACAACCAAAACTAGTTTAGTTGTCTACAATTTGTAATGCAATTTTTGTCAAATTAACCGATAAATTTGTATTCAAAGGATAAGGTTGTCATAAGCAGTATTCTAAAAGGTATGATTTTCTAATCCCGAGTCGATTTTGTTCAACTTTTCATCTTTCATCACGTCCCAGGACGCAAGATTTTGATTCCGTCTCGGAATCCCGATCTCGTTTCAGAACACAGGTCATAATGGACTGTTTGACACTCAATTATATCATATACTGTAAATGGTTTTTCGTATGTCAATCAGGAATACAGAAATAACGGAGTAAATGCAAATAGCAAGATATTTTAAATAATTAATTTTCGTATCATCCGGCTTTTTTGTAACCACATATGTTTGGTTATCTGTACCAACTGAATAATTTCTGTAATTCTGATTGTCGACAAAAAACCATGACCAAGACATGGCTGAATTTTATAATGTGATATAACATAATTAAATGCAGTGTTTGAAGACCCAGTGATGATTAACAAAAAAATTAAAACCAGCAAGAGTTTATCAGTATTTCACTCGCTTATAAATTCGAGGTCTTAGTCTGTATGCTATATATGGATGAGCGGCCCTCGGTTGAAAGATCGTGACTATTTGAAAGATACAAACACTACGGGATACCAGCACCCAATCAAAACCATGTATCGCAATATATATACACCGATTTTATTGGGTCAAAGGTGGTCAATTTGGCCAATGAAATGCTCGGATTCCGTATTTTGCAAAAGTTTCGATAGGGCCTTTAATTAAAATAATGTGTACAATTAACTAAAAATCGTGCCTACGAAAATTGAATGATTTTGTTGGAAAATTGAAACAAAACAAGCAATAAAAATTTAGTTTTTAAAACAAAAGTTTAACCATCAAACATTTTCGTTTTTTAAGAGTAAAACGCAACTTTTGTTTGAAAAATTCTTGATTTAATTTATCTTTAAGAACATGAAGATAATTTATATTCCTAGAATGTCCTTTCGATAACGTTGTGAGCGCACAAACAGCAGTTCTCCATAATTTTGAAATAATGTGTGAAAATGCGACTGATCGAGAAAAGCTGGAATTGGATCAATTAGCATGGGCAAGGGATTTTATGCAACTCTCATGAACCTAAAACAATTTTTACCTGATTTTTGAAAACTAAGCCCGAAATCCCTGTTTCAGAGCCAATATAAATCTTGTCCTTTCAACGAAACAGAAATTGAGGCATGCTCAGGTAAAATTAAACCTATCGATTCTGTCCTTAACAACAAAACGAATATAACAGTATTTTTATTTCATCATAATTATTTAGGTGCGAAGTCAAGCGAATGGTCAGTGGTCTTATTGATGCTGATATTGTTCTTCCTCCGAAGATAAAAAATTGAGCCTCCGGGATTTGAAAATCAGTTTATTTCATACTTTTTACATATATATTGCAGTCATACTTAAATACATTTTGACAAGCTTACTTATAATGTGTAACGCCGCATGTGTATACAATGATACTTTTATCGTTTTGAAAAATTTATCGACCAAAAAATTTGTTGTGTATTCAACAGCAAAACATAATTACTTGCCTTGCGTTCAAGATTATTTTTAATATGTTTCTCTTAGATACAGTATATTATATACTGTATATACAATTAACGGTGGCGAAGAAGGCGTCATATTCCACATCATAAAACGCATACCTTAATTTCACATAAAGTTGTAAATAATTTTGAAGGACACGTCCTTCAAAAGTAAAATTCAGTAAAATTTCAATGTTGGCATCATTTCTTTTGAAAACTAGACCATCATCTTAGATAATTTATCTCAAGTTCCAAAGTGACCAGGGAAAAATTGTATTTGTTTTATACAGAAGTACAGTCACTTCAATATTGGCAAAAATTTGCTGAAAATTTTTGGCTAAAAATTTCGACGAGATTGACTGTTTTAACTGGTTTTATTACTTCAAAATAAAATATATCTCAGAACTAAAAATAAAGCCGTTATATATCCCTTATTCACACTTTTGTAAATATCCCGGCCCTACTACTTAAAAACACACTACGTTTCCTAATCAGGGCCAGGATATTTACAAAAATGTGAATATGGGATATGCAACGCCTAGCGCATATATTATCGCTTTTCTAAAATGGATCGAAATCAACTCTTTCAAATTCGACTACGTTTTCACAACTAACATCAGAAAGTTTGGAGAATCAAATTGAATTGAATTTTGAATCAAAATTTTCGGAGGAGCCAAATTCGCACCTTTAACAATTATTTTCCATCGAAGATTGATTAGAATTTTTAAAAATTCAGTTTATTTCAAGATTAATTTGTGACAGTTCATAAGGGGGTGGCATAAACCCGGCATCCTGGAGTCAATATAACTTCCGAAAATAGTAAGTCAGTATATTTTTTCATGCTTATTATAGTTAGCTGAACCGATTTAAATATGTTTCAGCTTCATGAAATAATTTTTATCCATTTTAGGAAACATTTGAGTTCGGGTTTTCATCTTTGAAATCGTGAAAATTTAAAAAAAATCAAAGCATTTTGAAAATTTTCCGCATTTTTGTCCAAAATTTTTTTTGTTTTAATAACTGAAATCTGTGGATAAAAAGAAAAACGCCACTTTAACTTTTTTCGTGGATTCCTACATATTTTCTGACCGCGGTTTGAAAAATCATAAAATTTTAATTTTTTATTGATTTTTTTAGAAAAATTATAAAAATTTTCCTCAAATCAAGTCCAAAATTTTTTATCGATGGTTTTTTGAATTCTCCATAAAAAATCAGGAAGAATCATAAATTAAATGTTCTGGTACATATTAAATTGGCGTATGTCAACTGATCGGTAGGTCGCGCGTTTATCATTTTGAAACTGTTGATGAAAATTTTAACACTTGACTGTGCACTTGATAAGTGCCATTCGGCACTGAATCTTTAAAAAATTTATGGTTGTGAAAAATTCCCAATAAAATGGTGGGTGTAAAAGGCGCCATTTTGTTAAATAGTCAAGACATTTTTTGATATCAAAACGCAATTTGAAGTCAATTTTTATCTCAAAAAAAGCTGTTTTTCTCTANTTTTTGCCAATTTTTACCCTTTTTCATGGAAACAAAACTTTGATATTTAAGAAATTTTCGACTGTGCAGAGTAATTAGGTAACATATTAGCGGAGTACACCCGGCAATGTCTGAAGTTTATTAATATCGTCTTAACAAAAAATTTTATAGTCGGGTTAAGTTGGAAATTGATGCACAGTGAAAAGTGGTTTTTTTAACTATAGTTAGTTATTTATTTATTCTTAGGCAACGTTTCGCTTATGCATCTTCAGGGCTAAAGTTTTAACGAAAAATAAGTTTCGAAGTCTGTAAAATTACAGAATCTAGAGTTTACAAAAAGTCAGAAAAAGTGTGGGCTAGAAAAATACTTAATTTTTACACCCTTATAAAAATAACAAAAAACTATCGTGCTTTTTCTGCTCGTTCAAAGAAGGTTTATATAGTTAGTTATGTTTAGAAAATACCAATCTGCTGGACTTATGCCACCCCCTTAAGACAATTTGAATTTCTCTGTTCAAATTTAATTACTATTGTAATTCCACGTGAGGTTTTGAAATCAGTGCCAGTCATCTTGAATAATTAAATTGAAGGCCTTAGCAGTGATTTTTTTAAAACATAAACAAGCTAATTTAAGTCCACATATCTTTGAAGCCACTCGAAACGATTTCCAGACGAATCCATCGTGGGAAACTCGTTCAATGACCTGCTCAAATTAACCATTTCTTCTTTATAAAGATCTGTCAATACTTTTGATTGAGTATTTATTTCAATTTTAGCATGTCTTGTTAGCCCTTTTCCAGCACTCAAACACATCGGAACCGGACTTTGGAGACAATGAAAACCCCTTGTTGAATTGAACTTGAAGTCCAATACATTTTCTACTCCCAAAAAGTCTTCTATCATTCGAAATTCAGAATTTGGATTTTCAACTAAATTTTGTTTTATTCCGATTTATATTTTTATGTTAATTTTTTGAAGTGTTATTTTTTTTAAGTTTTTAGGGCTAAATAACAAACCAAATTTCAAACAAATAAAGGCAAAAATTTCTTCGTATTTTCAGCATTTAATTATTTTAAAACAAATGACGAATTTGAAGTTTTAGCTGCAAGGTCGATAAAATTAACTCAATTATTGTAAAAAATATCAAATATGTGATATTTTGGCCCTTCAACCTTGATTTTTCAAGAAAAAACTAAAAATCGAGGAATTTCAAAAAAAAAAAATTTACAAATAAACACAAAACGTAGCATAAAATTGTAGAAAAATTGTTTAAAATAATACTAATAACGTCTTAATTATATGGGCCACATTCTCTCGCAACATCTGACGATGAACGTTTTTTAAATTTCAACGTACGTCAATCGGCTTTCTTCAAAACTTCATACAATACTTATTTTATAAAAGGTCATTTATGTTTTAGCATTTTCAGGCACAGAGCCATTTTAGAAAATTTTTGTCCTGACATATCTGAGTAAATTTTTATTCATTCACAAGAGAATTCGATAAATTGCTAAGGTCAGGTTCTGTTTTGGAAAAACACCTATAGATTGAAAACCAGAAATTGCAGGTTCTTTCTGAGGCAGTCAGTTTTTAGGAAATTTCATTCTGAATCTCTCCAATTTTTGTTGTGTTATATCACCAAAAGTGAATTGCGTAGGTTGCAGGTGACTTTGGTAGTTTTTTGCTTCAAGAAGCCACTCCTACTCATGACGAAAACAATAGGCGATATCCTTTTCCTAACGGAACTCCATCTCAAAAACGTTTACTATTTCTATAGCGCGTGTTCGAATCCCACTAATGTTGTCTCACTGATTGTCTTGAGTATGATTATAGGCAAGGATGCTTGATATTGGGACCGCTAAATTTGATCGGTGTGTAATCACTCAAGCAATCACTAAAACAATCACTTAGACAACATCAGTGGGATTCGAACACGCGCTATAGAGATAGTTAACTTTTTTGAGATGGAGTTCCGTTGGGAAAAGGATATGGAGAAACAGTTTTTTGCATTAAACTACCAACTCAAAAAGCTCATCAGACAATTTTGTTCTAGAATTTTGCTCAACTGGTTAACAGATAACTCCGGACTAAAAAATAAGCGTGAAAATCAGCTGTTTTTTGGACCAATGAAATAAGAGAATTTTTAGCCACGCCCTTTTAAGAACTAATAATAGAGTCGAAATTTGAGGGTAACCCCTTCAAAGATTAAATTACCTAGGTAAACATCAGTATTTTACTAGGTGGATCAAGTAAAAAGTCAAATCAAATAATATTTGAAATTAAGTTTATCATTTATCTCGATGACTAAAAATTAATATAATCGCACGCACTTATATTTTTCCTCTGAAAATGGCTTCGGTGCCTAAGAGTTAAAGAAACCCGTTTTGTTAGCAAAACATCGGCATTTTCAAGTCAAATGAGTAGTCACGTTAATTTAAAAACTTTCTCGAAAAAAAGGTTCCCCAGATTAATAATGTTTCCTGATCTGTCGTTGAATAAGTTCAAAATTGCCTTGCTTTTCTGACGAATATGTACGTTGAACTAGCAAGTAAATCAGTTCATATAAAACGGATCTCACCTAAATTAGAGCCATCTACTAAATGGATCTTATCGACACCGAATACCTCAACATAGGGCTTGAGTTTCGAGTAAAACATTCCAAGTTTTAATTTCGATCCGACATTTGTGTTTGATGGTATTCTTTTCCAACAACCATCATGAATTTCAGTGCTGTAAGCGGCACTTTTTGTCTTTGCAAAATCGTTGCATTCCAAGTATTCTTTAGCATGTTTTTCTAAATATGATAAAATTGTTTTTGATTATAAGGGTATGGTGATTCGTACATTTTCTGCAGTTATCAGGTCATGAAAATGCACCATATCAATAGTTTATGTTTTAAAATACAGAAAACTTAGATAAAAACAAAACAAAATTACGAAATTATTGAGTTTTTTGAGTGCCAGCTGATAATTTGCTGCTGTTCAGACCTCCTTCCGCGGATTATCAATGCGAAAATAAAGTTCGTTGTTTTTTTACAAAAACATTAAAATACAGTAGAAAGGCTTCAAAGTGTGGTATTTTAGCGGGTTATGCATATAACTTATGCATCATTTATTCGAAAACTGATTACAGGGGGGGGGGCAATATCGCCGAAAGTTTTTTGGCAAAAAAATTCGGAGATATTGGCACATTCGGAGATATGGGAACAAAAATACATTTTTTAGTTCAAAAAATGAAAAACGCGTAGGCTTTGGAAATGACGTCATATGTCAAAAAAAAATTCAATTTCATAAGGTGTTTCACGATAGGTTTGAATTACGTGAATCACCAAAATGCGTAGAATTTAATACTCCATCAAACGCAATCAAATCAAAGTTGATAAGAGTAGATTCGAGAAATTTAATCTTAGAAGTGACGTCATTTATGACGCACAGAAAGTAATTTGAGATATAAACGTCATAAAAAAATTGGCGATTTCCGCACTTTCGGCGATATGGTAACAGGAATTATTTTAGCTAAAAATCGTGATATTGCGTAGGTTAAATTCGGCGATTTCAGCACTTTCGGCGATTTTGGGCTCCCCTGTATAAGATTTTTAAATAAACTCATCTGATTCTTCACAAAATTGAAACCAAATCTATGATTCTACATGTATCATTTAACTGATCAAAATATAAGAGCATGTCAAATAATATTGCTGAAAACCACATTTAAATGTTATCTACTTCATTTTTATTCTACGAATTTTTTTTTTGCTTATTGATAAATTGCTTATTTCAACGCAAAAATGAAGTTTATCGGATATTTGAAGAAAATACAAGAACTCAGTGTTTGACTTTGCCGCCCTCTAGTGAGAACACAAAGCATATAAAAACAACCAGAATATCATCGATCGTTTTTCTTGAGGCTGGTTAAGTGTTATAACATATTTTTAGCCTTAATTTTTTGTGAACACTTAATCTGATTTTTCTTTAAATTTTTTCAAATAAAAATCTGAAAAACATTTTAAATTTTTGTTTCAAATTATAACTGAGTTTGCCACAAAGATTCTTTGAACCTCCTTGAAATTAAGAGCAGATTCCAAAATTTCAGAAAAGAAAATTTCGGCTTCAAGCAAAATTTTTTCAAATTATTTCCGTCTTATCAAAAAAAATTTGTTGCTTATTTTTATACTGTATTATACTTTTTGCATAAGATCAATTAAAGGAAAATAAACAAATAAAGCTCATCTTTGACTCATGACAAAAAAGGTAGCATTTACCGGCAATGTCCCAAACATCTTGTAAAGTTGAATTCGCGCCCCAATACTTTGCACGCTTTTTTGGGAATTTGTAATGCATATTTATATGTGATAATAATCGTTTAATCGGTTCACAAACGAAAACCAATATTTTTAAATCTGGAATTTTCTTTTTCATCATTAAAGCTCTTTCTCTGAGTTTACTGTGTAGGTTATTTCATCATAGTTTTTAAATATTTTGCTTTTCTTAAGGGGGTGGTGTGAGTGAATATGTCCCCTTCGGGAGGCCCAATTTTTACATATAAATATTTGGACCTCAAAATATATTTGTAAAAGTCAACTTTG